>JAQGBT010001447.1:0-32097 GCA_034698585.1 Disparrhopalites patrizii | reverse complement strand
GGACAATCTGAAAATAAATAAAAACAAATTATGGGACAATCTGAAAATAAATAAAAACAAATTATGGGACAATCTGAAAATAAATAAAAACAAATTATGGGACAATCTGAGAATAAATGAATGAATACAAATAAATTGTGGGACAATCTGAGTATAAATAAATGAATAAAAATAAATGATGGGACATTCTAAAAACAAATCCAGGAAATTAGTTTTCTCGAAATGATAATACAGAAGAGTTGTACGAAACCAATGAATAAATGAATTTTTAAAAAACGTGCAAACTTAGTCGTATGACTATCTCAACACTTGGAAAAGTGAAAACAAAATCCAGGGAACGAACTACTGTCGTGGAAGTCATACAAAAATCCCAAAAACATAAGCAAGTAAACGACTGGAAAATAAACAAATGTCCAGATGCAAAGGGAGCGAAGTGGAATCTAAAAAATGGTTCAAACAACCTAAAACAATTCCCGTGAAAAAACAGAGCGGCACGTAAATTTAAAGTGCTCCGAAAATTTAACAGATAATTTGGAAAGTTTCGTCAATGGTACAAAAAATGTTTTCAAACTTCTCGTTTTACTTAATTTACTCGTTTTTCGAAACAAAATTCTAACCATTTTTTTAGCAACATTTAAAATTGGCGAGGAATTTGTCCTTGATTTGAGAGTTTGTCAAGAAAATGAATAAATAAATCAAAAATATCAGATTGTAGTAAAATTACAAAACATTCTACAAATCATCGTAAAAATATGCGCAAAAAAGATTGACAAACATATGTCGTAAAATTCCCTACAATTTTATTTAATTATCTTTAAAAACATCCCCGAAAATTCACTAAAATATACTCTGAAATGTTTTAAAATATCCCCCAAAATGCTTACAAACTATCTACAAAATTTTCCAAATATTTCCAGAAATGCTCTAAATTATCCACAGAATTCTTCAAAATATTCGAAAATAGCCGCCAAAATATCCCAAAAGAATCTCCAAAAAATCCCAAACAAATCTCCAAAATATCCAAAAAGTATCTCCAAACTTTGTCCAAAACCAAATTAGAAATTAGAAAATACCTGGAAAATCCAGAAATATTTTGTTTGAAAGAATGATAAATTGTCAAGACATTCATAGAAACAAGTTGTAAACTTATTCAGAATATAAATTCATCTACGAATAAAAACCAGAACAATCCAAATATTCACTGAAAGAAACATCGGACATACTGTAAGTGTTATCCTGGATCTGTCCCGGGAACCGGAAGTTGAAATCCGACTCGAAGTCCTCCTCAAACAAATCCTCATCATCATCATCGTCATCATCAAAAGTGAACCTCGCCTTGGACCTCGGCATATTATTCTTCGGGAAATGTTCCCCCAGCGTCTCCCCATCCTCCAGCTTCTCCAGACTCTCATATGTCCCATATCGATTCATCGTCGCAATACTACAATGACTCAATTCATCCTCTTCCTCCTCATCATCATCGAAATTATAGTCATCATCATCCCCATAATTCTCCGCCGTACTATCATTGCTTTCCACCCTCAAAAATTCATTCCTCCCCCCAGAACTCCCACTATGATTCCCACCCCCATTAGAAATTATACTGCTCTCCCCCTCCCCCTCCTCCTCCTCATCCTCCTCCATATCCACCTCCTCCTCTCTCAAGAGGAACCCATTACTCTTCCTAATCCCGTCCTCCGTCACCACAATCTCCGGCCGGGGCACCCTCCCACCCTCCACAAGTCCCCCCTTGGCTCCTTGTCCAGGATAAAACCCATTCACCACCGGAGCATTTCCAACCCCCTTGGACGTCCCCAGGGAGGCAGACGTACAAGGCTCTTCCTTGGAGCTGGAATATCCCGCCAAGGACGAGCTAGAAGATGACCAAGAGGGATCCGTCGTCCCATTCTCCGCCGCCGGACTCGCACTAGCCACATCGGAACTGGAGGACGTCGAATCGTCCGAAGATTCCACCCTCTCAACCCTCGCCGTCGTCTGCTTCTCCAGCCGGGTATAAAGGACCCTCTCCGTGACGGGCTTTGGGGGTAGGTCCTTCTCCGTGGAATTCACGCTCCCCCCATCGTAAATCTTGACCAAGAGGGGCGGTTCCGGCTGGGGGGCGAAGGGGTGGTAGGAGCCTCCAGAAGAGTTCCTGGAAGGGGAATAATTCACGAAAGCAGAGGATGGCCCATTACTGAGGCGGCTGTTGAGGAGGAGCTGATGCCGTAAGAGAGTGGGACTGTCCAGGGGTTGTTGGGCACTGAAGAAGGCCTCCCGGGCAGTTTGGTTCCGGACAGAGGGCTTATTAATACTGTCGGGGGTGGCCGGAGAGGCTCCAGAGGGGATGGAGGGGGATGGGGTTGTTGAGGGGGCGCCAAGCCATGTAAAGTCCAGGATCTCCTCATGACCTGTGTCTACTGGAATGACTCTGCTGGAACCCTCAGGATCCACCCCGTGGGATTTGGATGCCTTGGCTAATTCCACCATCGTCTCCTCCTCTCCACTTGTGTCCCCTCCGCCGCCTCGTCCTCCTTGGACAAAAGAGACATGATTGACCTTGTTAGATGTGCCAATAGTCGGATCGTTACCCAAGAGATTTCTATGAGTACGTACAGTGTTTGTATTGGTGGCGGTTGGAGGGGTTCCGGGGGTTGCCGTGGGGGCTTGACGGGTACTATCATTAATATTTTCGGGACTATTCACCATATTCACCAACCCCTTGGAGGAAGGCCTATTGCCATTTATGGGGCCATTGGCTACGGAAGGGATGGAACCCGTCCCTTTGTGGAGGTTGGGGGTGGAATTCCCCCCGGGGGATGGAATGGCCGCTGACGTCATGACCGTTACGGGGACGGTGGATGTCTTGGACATTGTTGTGGTGATGGAATTACTCCCAAAATGAGTCACCTCATGCTCCCGGAGGGTGGAAGGGAAGCCTCCCCGGGGGGCTTTCTTGCCGGTGGTTTGTTGTTCCAAAAGGATTTGATGGTGATTTTGAAGGTCATTTTGAAGGTCATTTTGAAGGTCATTTTGAAGGTCATTTTCACTACTTAAATCTGGGACCTCTGTGGCCTGGGATTGGCCGGTGGGGGTGTGCCGCTTATCGGTCACTATGAGGATCTCCTCGGAGATTCCCGAGTCATTGGAGGAGCTCTCTTCCGGACTCCGTCGGCGGACGTTTAGAGGATCATCGGGTCGTTCCATGAGGTGATTATTCCGGAGAATATTCCCCGAATTCCCCCCAGGGGATTTTCCCAGGATGGGCAAGGATGCATCCGAATCGTAGTCATCTTCGTCCAGAAGGACATCGGATTTCCCCGGGTTCTTCCGGAGGTACCCGGAGGTATTGGAAGGTACAAAGGGGGATTGGGACGTAATGGCAGAGGCGATCGTTGTCCTCCGACCGGATGAACTCCCTCCCGTGCTGGTGCTGGCGGAATCCTCATCATCATCCAGGGATCCCATGATCTTCATGCGGTCCAGGACACTATTTGTCCCCGAAATAAAGGTTCCTCCTCCGTTATTGATATTCACCAACATCCTGGGAGGTTTCGGGGGGCCCTGAACAACCAGGGGCAAATCCTCCTTTGTCTTAGTCAACAATTGGTCCAACTGTCGGGTGACTGTTGCCGTGCTAACTGTCGTCGTCCCCGCTGAAAGTCCCTCAATCCCCCCGGAAATAACCGGGACATTCCCGACATTCTTCGGCCCCAACAAAGGGGATAATCTATAATAATACGGAGCCACCAAATCCTTATCTCCGGCGGGCTCCGAATCCCCCAGCTTCTTAATGAAGGATCGTCTATCCCTCGGGGTGATTCCAAACAATTCCGGGTAGTCCCGCCTCACCTTGTAGTCATACAGAAGGCGCCGGCGGGACCGTTCCGACCCGATCCCACTCACTATCGGGGAATTCGCATACACCTTCCCTTTGGCACACGTATGACACTCGTTGAGGTCCGTCGGATGACGTTCCAACTCCGACTTCGAGGGTTGGATCTTGTTTTTTGGGGGTGATTGCGTATTGTTGTCGTTACTGTTCCCAGTGGGCGAGTTCGACCCCGCCCCTCCGGGGGTTGGACCCGTTTTATTTCCATTATTTTGAAGTGCTATTGAAGGTGATACTTTCACCGTCACATTGGGGGAGGCTTTGGGGGTGTCTTTTGAGGGGGTCGAACTTGTGGTTAGGGGCGGGACTGAGGGCGGGGCTGAAGAAAGGGCGGAGTTTAGGGGTGCGTTTCGGGGGCCACTGAGAGACGAATTGGACTGAACCATTGATTGGGCGATTGATTGGACTGACCCGAGCGGAGCCTTAGATTGCATTGCAGAAGTGGGAGGAGCCTTATATTGCGCTGAAGTGGGAGGAGCTTTAAGTTGTGTTGAGTTGGGAGGGACCAATGATTGCGCAGATGTGGGAGGGATCATAGCCTGTGCAGAAGTGGGCGGGATCATGGATTGCGCAGATGTGGGAGGAGCTTTGGATTGCGCAGAGGAGGGAGGAATCATTGATTGGGCAGAAGTGGGAGGAGCCCTGGATTGGGCAGAAGCGAGAGAAGTCATTGATTGCGCAGAAGTGGGTGGAGTCATTGATTGGGCAGAAGTAGGAGGAGCCATTGATTGGCTAGGAGAAGTCATGGATTGCGCAGAAGTGGGCGGGACAGCATACTGAGAAGTGGGAGGAGCGGTGGATTGAGAAGAACTGGGAGGAGCCATGGCTTGATACGAATTTTGAGAGAAAGAGGACACATTTCCAGGATTTTTATTGATGGAAACGGGAGGGGATTTGTTGCTTCCAGGAGTGGAATTCATGGGAGATTTATTGACCATTGGACTGGAGACACTGGAAGGGGCGGGGCTGGAATTGACTGTGGATTTGTTCCCTGGCAAAGTTTCTGCTCTGGTCCCACCCAGAGAAGAATTATTGGGATTATTAATTGCGTTATTAATTGTCTTTGGTGATTCCCCGGGATTTTTTAAACTCCCCTGGGAACCCCGGAGGGACGGCGAGGAATTGGGGGATGTTTTACTCGGAGAAGAGGCACTCCCTTGTTGAATTAATTCCTGTTGCCGACTCTTGAGGATGGCATTGGTGATGATTTTTGTGCCGAGACCATCCCCTCTTTTGGCCAGAGGGGAAGATGTGAGGGATTCTTTGGAGATTCCTTCCCCGGAATTACCCGTGACATTCCTCGGGCTTCCTCCCACGGCCTCACCTTGGACGGAGGTCTGGGGGATTTTTTTCTGGGCCAATATCAAGGATTCCTCCCGTTCACCGACCTTCCTCTCGCCCAAGGTCTCCTTTGTAGCATTATTAGTCAGATCTCCCTCTCCTCCCCCGCCCGTCCTTTCAAAAGATTTCCTCCCCTCAGGAATTGATGAATCCCTAATTAAATTACCCTTTGATTCTGCCTGCGAGGAGCTAGAAGCCCCGGAATCACACACCCGGGGCGTGTTCAGGATGCAAGTCTCCCGCAGGAGCTGACTAGGCCCATTATTCCACTTTTGCCCCGGATAAAACTCACTTCGGACCCGGGGAACCTTTTGGGGTGCTTCCTCACACTGGCATTTGTCCAGGGGCGACCCACCCCCGGAATTGTTGAGGTCGGAGAGACTCTCATTGTTATTGTTGTGGTTCGTGAGGCTCTTCCGGTGGAGGTAGGATTTGGAAGGGGAGCCCTCCGAGGGGCTGGACAGCATTTCCACGGGCTTCTGGGAGTACCTGCTGGCTGTGCTCCTTTGGGATTTGTTGGTGCTGTTGCTATGGATACTGGCCGCCGAGAGGGGCGGGGAGGCTAGGGAGGCCACGGGGGAGATGAGGTCTAGGGCGGGGGGTGGGATTTTCCCCGGGCGTTGTCCCTTATTTTGTTCGGGGTGGGTATTTGGGGCATTTTGAGAGGGTGTTGTCATGGCTACGGAGGATTTTTCTCCCTCTTTTGAGGGCACAGCCGCTTCTTTTGTGGGTAATCCTGTCTTATTTGAGGGCAAGATCGCCTGCTTTGAGGGGACAAATCTATCTTTTGGGGGTGAACCCGCCCCTTGTGAAGGTAACACTCCCTCTTTTGAGGGCAAAACGGCTTCTCGTGAGGGCAAAACTGCGTTCTTTGAAGCTTCTCTTGAGGGCGAATTAAAGTGCTGATTTTCAGGTACAAAGACAGTCCGCATTTCTTGGACCTTATTAATATTCCCCACCCCACCGGGGGTGGAATTCAAGAGGGATAGCACCCCCTCATTCTTGTTGATCAACCCCCTCTCCGTCCGTTTCTGTTGTTCCTCGAGGATCTTGGTGAAGAAATCCCCCGCGGCAGTGGCCATCGTCCGGGAAGAGCAGGGGATGTCCCGTCCCAAGAGGCTTCTACTGACCGGTCCGGAGGAGATGTGAGTCTGGGGCGGAGGAGGGGAAGAGGAGGAGATGGTGGATGAGGAATTCCGGAGGTGTTGAAATGCTGGGGAGGATGCTGAGGAGACACTTCTCCCTTCTCCGGATCCTCCTCTGGGGGCACTTTGAGGGGATGAGGTGGTCATCTTCCCGGCTGTGCCCGTTAAAGATGAGGTGGCCGGGGGAGGGACAGATCCATTTTCATCATCCTCCTCCGGCTCCTCATCAATCTTCTCCTCATGTTGCCGTCCTCCGGTCACGGAATTGCTCTCGGGGAACTTCTCACAGAATTCGGAGATGGAGAAGTTTGAGGAGGATGACTTGGAGAGGCGCGTGTTCAGGGTGATTCTGTGGTGGATGCAAAAGGTGAGAGAAAAAAGTGAATTTTTTCGTCAAAGGAATTTTGGTACATATATTGAAGGAAATTGGAGAAGAAAATGGGTTGAATGAGAACAATGATTATTACTTTTAATTATTACACTATTAAATAGTATTACAAATGGCCTATTAATAATGCTTTGATGTAATGGAACTATGCAACCGGGAAATATGTAAATGCATGTAGAATTGGCCTTGAACTAATTAAATTATCTTTGGTGGCCTCCCTCTTTTTGGGAGGGAAAATTAATTTCCCGAATTTTCCAATGACGTATGCACACATTTTCCTTGGGGGTTCTTTTAACTTGTCAAGACAATGGCAGAAGCAGAAACCATCTTAAATGACAAGGTGAATAGACAATGTGAATATTGCTATTGTTTTTTAGGGAAAATACTTCATTATGGAGACACCCGGTTCTGTGAACAATGTAGAAAAAAACCTTGGTGATCCGCAAGGAAAGGATCAGATGTCAAGCATATGGACCGGTGTGGGAATGATCAAGGTAATCAAGGGGACATGTGGGTAGTCAGGTGATTAGAATGTAAGGTGATAGGGAGGAAAGGTAAGGTTTTGATATCATTGTAAAGATATTGATGGGACGATAGTAAAAAAAACCACCACAAAATAAAATGCTTTTCAAACTGCGAGAAGAATTGGTGGCTGAATGCTAAACGAAGAGGTGGTACAGAAAAGGAGAGGAAATTAGGCAGAAATGAAAGAGAAACGCGGTAGAAATGAGAGAAATGAGGGAGAAACCTGGCAAAGCAGCTTAAATGCAAGGGTAAAAATTAAAGCAAAATGAGGCGGAAATCAGAAAAAGGAGCGCAAAAGTTGGACAAAATGAGCCAGAAAAATGATGGAAATAGTAGAAGCGAGAAAATCGAAGAAAAAGTAGGGAGAAAATCAGAACAAATGAGAGAGAAAAATACGAGGAACAGGACAAGCCAATTAGAGAAAAGAAGCGAGAAAATCAGAGAAAACAAATCGACAAAATAAAGCGAGAAAATGAGAGAAAAAGAAGCGAGAAAAAGAGGCTCGACAAAATGAGAGAAAAAGATACGAGAAAATCTGTGAAAAAGAAGCGAGAAAATCAGAAGAAATAAGTAAGACAAATGAAAGATTAGAAGGCGAGAAAATAAGATAAAGAATCGACAAAATCAGGGAAAAGCATCGACAAAATAAAACGAGAAAATCAGAGAAAAGTACCGAGAAAAACAAAGAAAAAGTATCGAGAAAATCAGAAAGGAGGAACCGAGAAATTCAGAGAAAAAGAACCGAGAAAATCAGAGAAAAAGGATAAAAAAATCAAACAAGAACATGAAAGATAAACAAGCGAGAAATCGGAGAAAAAGAGCCGAGAAAATCAGAGAAAAAGGATAAAAAAATCAAACAAGAACATGAAAGATAAACAAGCGAGAAATCGGAGAAAAAGAGCCGAGAAAATCAGAGAAAAAGAACCAAAATCAGAGAAAAACAACCGAGAAAAACGGAGAAAAAGTATGAAGAAAATCAAACCAGAAAATGAGAGATAAATACAGAAAGCGAGAGAAAGCGAGAAATCAGTAGCAATGAGAGATAAATACAGAAAATGGGAGAGTGAATACCTGACAAAACGAAAGAGGATAATGGGTCGGAAGACGAAAGAGTGTGTAAAAAAGTGAAAAAATAGGGAAAAAAACACAAAAAGAAAGGAAGGTTTGGAAACGGTAGAAAAAATATAAGGAACAATAAAGCATGCAAGATGAAAAAGCTGGTGGTTAAAACAAAGCAGTAAATTGAGTAACAATTAAAATGGTAAGGAAAGAATGAGTAGAACAAAAACGTTACATAACTCTCGGATAATTAAAAAAGCTTTGACGAAAATAATCACACAATTATATACTACACTAAGAAGCATTCCTCCCCTTCATTCATGAGTAACCTCGTAAAAATCATCTCCTGATCAGCCGCTAAGTCTCCCCAAATTCCCAGAATTACACGTGGCTCAGGCGGGATTCATTGTTTGCTCTAATTGTTCCAATGCCATTCATGATTCCTACATAAGATCACAATTTTCCCTCGTCGTAGCGGCGTGTAGGGAGGGAAGGATAGCAAAAATTAGTACGGAAAATAATATAAAAGCTGAGATTGCAAGAAAGAGGGAGATCCCAGAGGAAAATTATAGACTCGGGTTTTCCCTGTAATTAATTCAAACAGGTGGAGAAAGCGAAATTATGAGGGAAACCGAGGATTTTATTAACAATGTGGACGTTCGGAAATGATTTTTTTTATTTCAACAGCCTCCTGCTAAGGCCGTCTAAGGCAAATTAAAATCTGCCGGATGAACGAGAATCTAAACAAAAATCTATACAGTAAGATTCAAATCTTGGGGATTTCCCTTTTATAAACTTTCTCCCATTAAACTACGGGCTAAATACGGTCAATAATGCCTCCGTTGTATCCATTTCGAAAAAAGAAAGTTTAATCTCGTCCTACATTTTCCCCGGAATTTCCCACAGCATTTTTCCTCCTTGAATTATTCCTGAAATCCAGCATTGTGCCAACATTTTCAATTTGTTTTCACCAGTCGATTTCCGTACTTTCACCTATCTATTTTTATTCACTTCCTGACTTTCCTTTCACTCGCTTCGGGAAAATAAACAGAGAGCCAGAAATAAAAAAAAAAAGCTTCCGCCCCAGTTACAGCCATTTTTTCCACAGAAAATCCTATTTATTTCAATGTAATGGTTTTTCACTGTCTGTATAGATCTTCGAAATTAAAGATTTTTATCTATATAAACTGAGCCCATTTTACCTATTACCCATCCTTATTCTGTTTATCTATGAATAGGCACATAAGAAGCAACGATTTAGCATGTAACATTTTCCTTGTATGGCGTTAAACTCTACAAGTTACACTTTGCATTCCCTTTAAGACACAATTCAATCCCGCTTTTCTTCTCCCTTGCTTTCACTTCGCCCCTGTAAGAAATCCCTTATAGTTGCTTTCACCCTCGCGCGCGCCATCTAGTCCTGGAAAGGCTGACTAATATAGATACTGTATAAATGCCTTTCTTATAGCTTCATTGAATTTTCCAGTCATAAAAGACTTTGTGGATTGGAAAGCATGAAAATTTTAAAACCAAAACCCCATTTGTAATTTGTAAACAGACAATAGATCTATAAGACACATCAAACTAGAACAAAGTTATTAAAAGTAGAGGAAAAATCGGAGGGACGTTTTCCAGGAGAAAGTATTACCCAATGGTAGGTGGAACGAGACAGAAAGAGAGAGAAAATAAGAAAGAATGAGAAAGAGAAAAGAGGGAATAAAGAGAGAATGAGAGAGAAAAATAATAAAGAGAGCGTGAGAGAGAAATAAGAGAAATAAAAGGAAAGCGTGAGCGAGAAAAAAGAGAAGCAATAAAAAGAGAACATGAGAAATAAATAAAAGAAATAATAACGAAAGAGCGTGGGAGAGAGAGAAAAGGAGAGAAATAATCAGGAAAGAGCGTGAGAGAGAGAGAGAAAAAAAAGAAATTAACAGAGAGCGTGAGAGAGAGAGAGAGAAAAAGAGAAAATAAATGAGAGCGTGAGAGAGAGAAAAAAAGAGAAATTAACAGAGAGTATGAGAGAGGGACAAATAAATTAATAGAGAGAGAAAAAAAGGAAATTAATATAGAGAGTGAAATAAAAATAGCTATAAACAGAGATTCAGAGAGAATGAAATAAAAATTGATATGAAGAGATATTCAGAGAGAGTGAAATTAAAATAGATATAACTAGAGATATTCAGAGAGAGTGAAATAAAAATAGATATAACTAGAGATTGAGAGCAGTGAAATAAAATAGATATAAAGAGAGATTGAGAGCAGTGAAATAAAATAGACATACAGAAAGATTGAGAGATGTGAAATAAAATAGATATAAAGAGAGACTGAGATTGCGAAAAAGTGCTGTAAAGAAAGAAAGCGAGAGAGATAAGGAAAACACAAAATTAAATCAAAGAGAGAAAACACAAAAAGTCAGGGACATCAACAGAAAACTCAAAACGTGAGAGAAAGAAAAATACAAACTGAGAGC
Source organism: Disparrhopalites patrizii (assembly GCA_034698585.1). Classification (NCBI taxonomy): domain Eukaryota; kingdom Metazoa; phylum Arthropoda; class Collembola; order Symphypleona; family Sminthuridae; genus Disparrhopalites; species Disparrhopalites patrizii. The sequence continues at coordinate 21,280 of JAQGBT010001447.1, read as the reverse complement.
GTGTAAGAAAGGAGAGAATAAATTAGGGAAAGTGAAAAAGATATAGAAAAGGGAGAGGGAAAGAAAGAGAGATTTAGGGAGAGACAGATAAAAAGAAGGAGTTCAAGAGAGAACATGAGAGATCAGCAGAGAGAGCAGAGATAGAAAGATGGAAGAGAGTGCGAGAGATAGAAACACAAGCAAGGTGGGAGAGAAAGAGAGTGCGAGAGAAAATGAGAAAGAGAGAGAAAACGGCAAGGAGAGGGGAAAAGACAGAAATATGGGGAATGGCTTATTTTTAGACATAGAAAAAGGGAGAGAGAGAAAGCAATAAGATAAAGGAGTTCCCTGCCATGCATTTGTTTCGAACAAATCCCTTTCACATGCATATTAATCCTTCCCCCTAGAACTGCCAGTGCACTTCCTTGCACTGCACTGACCTTTTTTTGAACCCAGCCATACAATTAATTCAACAATCCAATGGTGATTCCTCTCCCACCCACAGGCAGTATAATCCCGGGTGGAAGTACACTCCCCGGGATTGTCTAGACGGAAATTTTGGTCCATTTATGCCTGCGAAGATTGATGCATGTTCTAAGCGTCATGGAATATTTCCTTCTATTTATATTTCACCCCTAACAAAGTCTTTATGCTCATTGGCCTGGAGAAATTGCCAAAGGGAAATGGGACATAATTTGAAGAAATGAATGGGAAAATAAATGATTTTTAAATCTTACATTTGGCGCTGCAGGAGAAGCTTCCACATGCTTTTCAACTGCATATTCGTCGTCCGGAGGATGACCTGGTTGGATTTGGGCCGGCGGTAAATGGGCAGGATCCGGTCGAATCGACCCAGATGGTGATTGGCGTTGGGCTCCGGGCCGAAGAGAAGCCGGAATTCATTTTCTGAACAAAAATTAGACGGTTTTAGTACATTTAATCATTCAAATAGACATACAGACATACATATGTATATAGTTATATATGCATATTATGCATTTCATAATGTATTTCATGCCGGAAGTTTAAGGTTGTATTCCAAATAATTTATTTACGTAAATTTACGGAAGCAAAATGTTGTTTTTAACATTTTCTATACACTTTACAAGCCCTTTAGCTATGGTCGATGTCTACCAGATCACTGCCACTTTCTCCGCAAATTTCCCGAGAAACTTTCTCCGCATTGCGTAAATCCCATTACAATGTCATCAGGCGTTTGCGTATTAAATGGACACAGTTATTGCGAAAAATAAACAAAATAAAAAATTGATGGGGAGGCTTCGTGTACAAAATTTAGTTTGATGTCCTAGAGAACTTTCACTTTGAGTTTTGTCATCTAACTACGTATTAAGGCTGTAATTGAAAGCCGGTTTAAGTTCATTCGACCCATTTTTCAAGGAATGTGGAAATGTTATTTCTTTGATCATGTATTTAAATGGAGAAATTACATTTTTGGAAAGTTTTTAAATGCACATTTAATTTTATTGTATTTTAATATCAGATATGCTGTAAACGTGTGGGAGAAAGTTCCATTGGAATGTATGTAATACCTGTATTTTTATGGGGGAAAGTCAATTATAATGCAGGTTTTTTTAGTGGGTGAAAGTCGTTTAGACAATACAAACTTTTTGCTAAGTGAAAGTCATTTAGACAATACAAACTATTTAATAAGTGAAAGTCATTTAGACAATGCAATCCTTTTTGTAAGTATAAGTCGTCTATACAATAACAGTTTTTTGGCAAATGAAAGTTTTTCTTTTACAATACAAGCCTTTTAGTAAGTGAAAGTCGTTTATAAAATCCAAGCTTTTCGATATGCGAAAGTTATTTTTACAAAACAAGTCTTTGTGTAAGTGAAAGTCTTCTATGCAATATACGAGCTTTAAACTGAAAGTCGCCACAGGAATTCCAGAGAGTGAAAGTCGTCAATAAAATGTATGGTTTATAGTGGGCAGAAGCCATTCAATACACGATTTCAGTCGGTGAAAGCTATATTTTAATCTGTCTGTTTACGCAGGAGAAAGTCCTTCTTATGTAATAGCTTTTGCTAAAATTATCCTAAAAATCGCGAGTGAAAAAGCCGATGAAGAATGACTCTCCCATATCAATAATTCCGCTGTGGATAGACAATATTATTAAATGGGAAGCTTCAGGTGTGTCTATTTAATATGAAAAACGTGAGCAGAAATGCATAGAACAGGAATTCTCTGTATGGAGAAAGTGGAGAAATTAGTTGGATAATGAAAGTATTTCCAAATTATTAATTAATTCCCGAGCATTATCCTGCTGTTATTTAATCAACATTTCCTCTTTTCTATGACACAATGACAGCCATATTACTCAATAGGCATTTATTAATTTCCAGTTGAAAATAGTTCTACGCGGGGAATAAATTCCTGGATTTGCCAAGGTGCTTTTGTGTCCGGTTGTTAAAATGGGAAGACAATATCATGGGGGGAAATTTGGTGACGACAATTGGAAGCGGTTTATCCCAGTGGAAGAGAACAAAAAGGCGGGATTACAATGAAAACAGGTGAGGGGATTCACTATGTAATTTGCTCGTGCTGCGCATCCCCGTGGAGCAATTCCTTTGAATATTTGGCCTATATTTTGTGGTCATTCGTGGGTGAAGTCACGCTTTAGTTCTATTCCAGCTTGTGTACGTCTAAATCTAAAATGATTTTCCCGATATGTTGAATTCGTACCTTCGCTGATCAATTTATTTCATTCAATTCTGATGGTCAACTAATAGAAAATTGTATTTAATTTCTCTCGCCTTTTTTATTTTCTTCCCGACATTTCTTTTGTCTTACTTTGTTGTGTTTTTTATTCATATTTATGGGCGTTTCTATACTAATTTTGTTGCACATTTTCCTATGCTAATGTGTGATTAGGTTTTTCTTTGCTTTCTCCTAGTTTTGTCTTTGCATTTTCCCCTTTTACTGCATTCACTCCTCATCCTGCCGTTTGCTTACTTTTGTCTTCATTTGTCTCTCCATTTTGCTTAATTTGTTTCGGACTTTCTCTTTTTTTATGTGCTCACTCCTGACTTCCTCGTTGGATAAGTTTTTTCTGTATTTGCTCCTCTGCTTTGAGTTTATATTCTGGCACTTTCACCTCTGCTTTTTCTCTATTATCCGGTACTTTCTCCTCTGCTTTTATTCTACCTTCTGGAACTTTTCCTTCTGCCTTTACTTTATTTTCGGCTACTTTTTCCTCTGATTTTATTTTACCTTGTAGTACTTTCTTCTCTGTTCTCATTCTATTTTCGGCTACTTTCTCCTCGCTTTTTATTCTACTTTCTAGTACTTTCTCCTCTGGTTGGAGTTTATTTTCTTGCAGTTTCTCCTCTGTGTTTATTCTATTTTTATTTCCTTTCTCCTCTGCTATGAGTTTATTTTGATCCACTTTATCCTCTGCTTTTATTCTATTTTCTGATACTTGCTTCTCTGCTGTGAGTGTATTTTCTTGCGCTTTCCTTTTTCTCTCCACCTTTAACGTTCTTTTGTGCTTGCTTCTCATTTTGTCTTAACATTTTGTTTTTACATTTTATTTTTAGGTTTGGCTTTACACGTTACTGTACTTTCTCCTCATTTTTCTCTCTTGGACTTAGTTTCGTGCTTTCTCTTCCAATTTCTTTTTCGCTTTATGTTACGTAACATATTTCCCAATTTTTCTAGGTTTTTGTTGTATGTATTTTTCTATGTTGTCTCCTCACTTTGCAATATTTGTCTGTCATTTTGCTCCTTTTATTTGCTTTATCCACAATTTCATCTCATTTCCCTTTTCTTTGTTTTTCCTTCTTGTATGCTTCCTTCACAGCTGTATTTGTACTCTCTCATTTTTCCCCTTACTTTTCCTCACCCTACGTATGCATGTACCTGTGTATGTATGTATTTCTGTATGGGCATAATTAATTCCCGCCTTCGCTAGGTTGTTATTCAATTTGTTTTTAATATACTCTAAATTCCACCGTCAATTCATTTTTCTGGACATTCGTATACGTTTAGTCTAACTAATAATTAAAAGTCGGTTTGCAAAAACCCCCGCTGACTTTCTCCAGGATATTTCCTGGTAACGCCTGTTCTGACAATTGTGCCTTTGTTTTGTCATCACCTACAACTCAATTTCTGCCCTTGAAAATTCCCCTCATCTTCCATCCCACGCTCACAACTCTTGCCAATCTCCCGCAGAGCTCACGTGTCCCATGGCCTTGGCTTTGAATTCAAATCCCTGGGAATAAAATGACTACCTCAAAGAATTTCCCAGCTTTATTTGGTGAGTCACGTTTCTCTTTGTCACCGATTGTGATTGGTACAAGTGGGAATGTTTCCACATCATTATTATTGTCTCCCAACGTACGAATCTACCCAATTTGTGGTAGTGTTAGAATTTCACGCGGATTTAGCAATTCCCCGAAATGTTTTGTGTCCGTGAACAAAAACATGACTTAAATAATGGGCTTGTCAGCATTCAAATGCATATTATTCTTTGTTTTCCTATTGGGAATCTTTTTTTCGGTTAATTTGACATGAAAAGGCCGGGTAATCTCTCCCTTGTGACTCTTTGTTTGATTGTAGAGCGCCCACGCTGGACCTGTCTGTTGCAGGGATGTATGCATAAGCACACACATATACATAGATATAACATGTATAAATCACCTGGCAGGAGAACGCACGTTGAAAAACGGGGAATTTATTAAAAGCGGGAAAATTAGTTTCCCCGAATTTCACAATTGATTGAATAATTTTCACGCTTTTCCCCGGTACAAAATAATATTTTTAGGTGGAATTTCACTCCCACGCTAAGTAGATTGTAGTGTTTGTATTTATTTATATAAAAATAATAATATTTGTTAGGATGTTTGTATAAGGAATTGATTATTATTTTGTTTTTGGGAGAATAACATTTCTGCGAAAAATGACTATCCTGTAAAATGATTTATTGTGGCCTTGAATTTAAGTACAAAGAAATGTTCTATAAGAATAAACTTTATTATTATTATTATTATTATTCTTTATTTCGATGTCAAAAGGATCAACATTTTAATTAAACTAAATGCAGTTTGAGAAGGAATATTAGGAGACGGTTAAATTATAGGATTATAAAATTATGGGAATAAAAAAAGGGAGAAAGGGAGTATTTTCATACCATTTTTTCGGGGCAAGTTGAAATGGAGGGTGACGACGTCCTCGAGTCGGATGGGGGCTTCTTTGACAAAGAAAACCCGGTCCCGGGTCATGTGAGACGTGAGGACGATGATGTCGGTGAAAAGGAAGGCCCAGACGGGGGCCCAGGACCCGTCCGTCTCCCGCCGGAACAGACGACTCCCGAAGAGCCATTTCCGACCTTTTTCGTTCACTTTCAAAGGCTGGAATTAAGACAAGATATTCGGATATTATATTTACTGCGTTATTGTTGTACTTTAATTCAACGTTTTGTTTGTATGATAGTTTTATTTTGCACGGTTTTCTTGCATGTTTTATTTTGCATGCTTTTCCCGTATGTTTTATTTTGCACGCTTTTCCCATATATTTTATTTTCCACGCTTTTCCCGGATGTTTTATTTCGCACTTTTTTCCCATATGTTTTATTATTTTGCACACTTATTTCCATGTTTTTTTAAATTTTGCACACCTTTCCGCATTCATTTTGCACACATGTTGCTGTGATTTTTTCCAATTTGGATTTCCTCTGCCTGAACACAATTTTTGCATAGTTTATTTGTCCATACAAATTTTTTGTGAGATTTTATTATTCTGCACGTCTATTTTAAATTTCTCTAAATTGCAAAGATTTCGTTTGCAGGTTTTTCGTTTTTTGTTTGATTTTGCATGAATTCCCTTTTGTTGCAAAATGGCGTGCATTAATTCCATTTTCTGTAATTATCTTGTTTTATTTTCCGTTTTTCCAAAATATCTTGCATTATATCCATTTTTTGAAAAATCCCTTGAATAATTTTCTTTTGTTTCAAAACGTCCTGCATTATTTGCGTTTTTTGAAAAATTAAATTAATTCAATTTTGTTTTGTAAAACGCTTAGTGTTAAATACCTTTTATGCAATATACCTTGCATAATTTCCATGTTTTTCAAAATTAATTGTAATGTTAATTGTAATTATATTTTGTTTTGCCAAACGTATCTCAATTGCTTTTTTGCAAAATGTCTTCTATTAATTCCTCGCTGTGCACAACTTTGTTTTAATATTTCCTTTTATTTGAAAACGCTTGCAATATTTTCACATTTGCACACGTTTACATTGTTTTCGTAGTTTGCACCTTATTTTATAAGATTTTATTATTTTGCACACATTTTATACAAATTCCTTTCGCACATTTCTCGTATGACATCCTTATTTTTTTGAATCTTTTATTTTGCACGCAATTTTTTAAAACTTGCTTACTTAACCCTGTAGTTTTGTTTGATATTCTCATTCCACACGCCATGTTTCCATTAATTCTATTTTTGCACACATTTTTGCAAAATTTTCTCATTTTTCCCACTGCTTATATTTTGTTCATATATTACGTTCATTGTACAATTTCTTTATTTGACGCGTTTTTTTTCTAACTGGATATTTCTGAATACTGAATAGTAGCCATACAAGTATGGTTAAATTTATTTCACGGTTAATCAAATTTAAAATTCCCCCGCTAATATCCCACGCCATACCTCCCATTTTTGAAATTTCTTGTTACGGTAAAATTCCGTACGCGTCTCGCACCTGTTTTTCAAGGTCTAAGCATAACCAGACCAACGAGATTCAATTACGGCCTCATTATTACCACATTCGCCCATAAAAATTATGGGAGAAAAATGTGTATAAAAAAACATATAATAAAGCCCAGGAAAAACTCCAGACAATTTTTGTCTAATTGTGTCACCGTCTGGGAATTTCTGTTCCAGACAGATGCGTTCCCCTTTTGTCCTCCTGAATAGAAACACAGATTGGAAGTCAATCCAAATGTCTCCAACTCATACTTTGTGTAACGTACTCATTTATTAGCTCCATTGAATGTAAATTGCTTATTCATTCCCGACAAAAAAAAAGAAGTGGATGGAATCCAAGGAGAAACAAAGTCTTTGAATAAGAAAGTGACTTTACTTCGGGATAAGGAAACAAAAGACGGGGAATTTCGCGGAAAAAATGCTTCCAGACGGAATTCTTATGAAGGGCGAAAGTCCAATTTGTTCTGGAACATTCGAATCAAAAGGCACTTTTTTACGCAATGCCTTCAAATTATTCTTATGCGAGCTTAGGATTGAGTACGAAGCTGAAGTAAAGGCAATTTCCCAGGAAATCATTTGTGCAAACTTTCCAGGGAGAAAGTCGTAACTATTGTTCATCCAAAAGTGTTGTAAATAAAGTTGTAATAAAAGGCAAATATGTACAACGATTGGGAAGGAAAGTTTAAATCATTCTGATTTCTTTGAGGATTCCTAGACATTAGCTTATTAGCCTTTTCCGTCCAATGTTGAAGCACAAAAACTGCTGTTTTAAAAACACTTCGCTGTACATACAAATCATAATGTGTAACAGAAAAAAGAGAAATCCAGAAGAATGAAAATAGAAAGTGGGAGGAGGAAGGAAACGTGCAAGTCAGAAGAAAAAGACAGCGAGAAAGTCAGAGGATTAAATAAGATAGGCAGAAGGGAACGAAGATATCACATCCAGAGAAAAAAAAAACAAAAAGCAATTTAAAACGATATTCGACAAAAAGAGGAAAAACAATGCAAATACATATGTACCAATATAGTAGAATATACTCATGTCTAATATACGTTACCTGGAACGGGTTCTGGCGTGACTGGAGAAATTGGATAATAGACAAAACTAATGCCACAGAGGGAAGAAATAAAAATTTCACGAAAATAACAAGATGGCAAAAAAATTAGTACAAATTAGGGAAACCGTTTAAATGAAGGATCAGCGGGCATAAAAGGAAAAAGGAAAAATAAATAAAAGAAAAAAGGCCACGGAGAAATTGTGACGCAAGCCAAAGGAAATTGCATTACAGTTAGAGTCTTGGGTGAAAAACAAACAAGATAATGATTCCAGCTAAAGAGCTGAACCTTCCTCACTACAGAATTTCTTATACCAAAATGGCCGTTACATGGAAAACTGGACTCTTACACAACCTCCTGAAATGTTCTCTCATAACAAAAATTGGCCAATTACTTGCACAAACGAAGGTCAAAGACATCAGTCGTCTCCAATATAAGTCCTTGGCAAATTTTAATCTCCAACTTGTCTCAGGCTTAAAGGCACGTTATGACATACAATCCTGCCCTTCCTAATTAGTGTACGGCGAAATGTACAAATATTCGGAATATTACAGCTCTGAAGGTAAAGCCGGACTCTATGTTTATATATGCAAGATTTTGACTGCAAATTGAATTAGCCCCAATTCCGTGTAAAGAATTCTTGACGAGCTCGTTGGAGAAAGCACTCGTATTTTTTAAAGTGTTTACAAAAATCCTTTAATTTGCACACTCCAAATCATTCCCAATTCCTAATTAAGCTCTTCATTATCACTAATTCCGCTTTGGAGAGGGACTTTCACTTTTGTTGTGCGTTCACATTCATAAGTTGAGCGTCCAGCCCCCATTTCTCCTAAAGTATTTTCTCCTGAAGTTTTCTCCTAAATTTTCTCCTGAAGTATTTTCTCCTGGAGAAAATATTCCCAGAGATTTTCAGTGATTATTTCCAGTGATTTAGTTTTAGGGAAAAAATATATATCCTACTCTTTTCGATTTCTATTAGCTTTTTCGTATCGTTTCTAACCAATTTTATTTTTATTTGGTTTTCCAATTACTGAAATTTTCCTCGCATTTTGGAGGACAATGGAGCAAATGGGAAAATACAGTGCAATTTACAAACGCAATTAGTCCTCATGAGCTTATGGAAAAAAGGCTTTTCCAATATATTTGGGCAGTCTGAAAATGATATTGTCCAAGGTCAAGTTCCTCTGTCAATATAAAGATGACTCTCTCCAAAAGAGTTTATATAAAAGCAGATCCATTTAGTCGTAATAGAAAAACCTCTAGATGGGGAATAATGTAAGACCGTTATGGAAAAACCCGTAAGCCGGTTATGACTAAAAAACCGCGACTTTATATAGAAAAACCGTTGTACAGAGCGAAATATGCCCAGGTGTAGCCTAAAACCGCTACGGAAAAAGAGGCATAATGGCGGGGGATTCCAAGCTGGAGTAAAAGCCGTTGTGGAGAGCACAGTATGGGAGGGCGTGGCCTAAAACCGTTATAGGGAAAGATGGTTAATGGCGGGGGATTCGAAACTTCCCCGTTATAGAGACAAAACGGGGATACATTAACCGTTATGGAGAAGGATTTTAGCATTGCAATCCTTTTGGAGGGATTCGGGAATGACGTCATAGGGCGCAAATTGTTATAGGGAGGTCCATTATAGAGAGTTTACTGTACCAACACATGTGTACATTGTGCAGAGTCAATTTTCTCTCTTGTCAATTTTCAGCCTTTCTTGTCCTAACCTCCTCAATATTACCTGGCGTATAATGCCATTTCTTATCATTGGTTTAAAAATAGAAGCGCTAATCGAAATGTGATGTTTTCCTCCCATTTAATGTCATTAAATGATAAATCATTCCCGGCTTAATGTCAACGGTGGGAATGTTCTTTTTTCTATACTTATTTCTCTCACTTTCTGACATTTATTTCTGTCTTCGCCCACACCTTTGACAGTAAAATTTGCGAAAGGTGTGGCCTAAAACCGTTATGGAGAAGATGGCTAAGCGGCGAGGGATTCAAAATTAAATAAAACTCGTCATAGCGAGAGAAGTTTGCCAAGGGGTGTCTTAAAACCGTTATAGGGAGAGAGGCTGAATGGTGGGGGATTCAAAACTTGCCCGTTATAGAAAAACAGGTAGTAGCGAAAGCCGTTATAGAGAGTGAATTTAGCATAGCAAATATCTCGGGCGGGTTTGTGAGCATCGTTATAGTGCGAAAACCGGTATATGGATTCCCTTTATAGAGAGAGTCGACTGTAGATACTTAATTTCTGCTTCTAAATTTTAATTGAAGATTTTAATTGACAAAATGAATTCTTCTTTCTACTTCATAGTTCCAGAGATCCTTGCTCATTTTTACCTGTGAGCAATTGATTTCCCGAGGTAAAATAATAAATTTGCCAAAAGATTTGCAAGGTTAAGAGATAGCAGGGGAATATGGAGAAAGCGTCGGCACTGGCTTTGGCAGTGAGAAGCAAAACATTTTTTAAAAATCCGGCGTCCGCTTTACACCATCAAAATACACGTGTTTCCTTTGAGCTCGAAACGACTATTAAGTGCCGAATAGAACCACAATTTTCCCTCTGGGACTGACAACGCATGTAGAAATTGGAGATGGTAAACAAATTATATAATAAAGAATTTGATAACAAAGTGTTTGGAAGGACTGATGTGTATAATTACATCAATGGAAATAAATAAGGGTCGTCAAGTGTGGAAAAATTTAGGTCAAATCTGTGCTCACGTGCGCTGAACGTGACTTTCACTGGGGGAAAGCCGATAAATTTAAAGCTGCATTTCCCTAGAGTATAAATTGGTGGGAATTGGTATTTTCGAATGCTATTGATTTTTTTACTCTACACTCTCTCTCTTTCACTCTTTTACTCCATCTCTCTCACTTTCCCTCTTTCTTTCTATCTCACTCTTTCTCACATTCTCTTTCACGCTCATTCGGTCTCTCACGTTCACCCACACTAACATATCTAATCCTCCCGTCAATGCGTCCGTCTCCGGCTCTGGAACTTTCTCCGTCTTTACCTGTCTAATTAGACGGTTGCGTAAGCCTGTTTCATTCGCAAGCGTAACTTTTCCTTTTGATCCCAATCGTTATTTCACTGTGTAACGGTTTTTCTTAGAATTATTTCTGCCGTATCTGTACCAATGACGTATATAGTTGTTAGCTGCACCATTTTGTCGATGGATTACCCACCAATGATTTCTAAAGATCACAAATTTCTCTTTGATTCCTTACGCTGATGGTTGTCTGGTCTTTTTGTATTATCTCGCCCTTCTATTTATTCCTCTTGATCCATGTATATTTTTCTGTCTATCCTGTCTATTTTTCTTCTCGCTCTCTCTATTTTTTTCTCTCTCTTTATGCCTATTTTTCTTCTCTCTCTCTCTTTATGCCTGTTTTTCTTCTCGCTCGCTCTCTCTCTTCTCTCTCTCCTAGTGCCTATTTTTCTTCGCGCTCTCTCTCTCTTCTCTCTCTCCTAATATCTATTTTACTTCTCTTTCTCTCTTCTCTCTTTTTATGCCTATTTTTCTTCTCGCTCTCTCTCTTTTCTCTCTTTATGCCTATTTTTCTTTTCGCTCTCTCGTCTCTCTCTCTCTATAGGTCTATTTTTCTTCTTGCTCTCTCTTTTCTCTCTTTCTGTCTATTTTTGCCTGTCTTTTTTGTCTTTTATCTCGTTCTTTTTTTTTCTTTTCTGTTTAACTTGATCTATTTTTTCTTGCCTGTTCCAACTCTCGTTGTTGTCTTTTTTTTCTCTCGCTATTTTATCCTCTCTCACTCTCTCTCTCCCTTTATTTTTTCCTGTCCCTGTCTCTTTCTTCTCTCTGTGTTTTTCTCTCTGTATTTCTCTTTGTATTTCTCTATACTTTGTACTCGCTCTCCCTCTCTTTCCTTCTCTCTCTCGGGTTTCCTCCCTCTCTTTCGCTTCCTATTTCTCTCCTGTCCTCGCCTCTTTCCCTCTCTCTCGTTTCCCCTCACTCCCTCTTTTTCTCGCTCTCCAGTTTCATCTCTCTTTCTGCCTCTATGCCTCTCCAATTTTTCTCTGTCTCTATACAAGCCTTCCTACGCTCCTCATAAATTATTTCTCTGACAGCTACATCCTGGATTACGTAATGGAGTGCTCTGCATGAAAATTGCCGTTTCCATGTCACGCCAACGGAAACTTTCGCTTGACTCCATCCTGCTCTCCCTCCAGGAGATTACACAACCTACCACAACACAAGACTCATTTGGCCACATCTACCAAACATGACACCAGCATTTGCTGGTCTTCACCATAACGTTGGCTTTAATGTCAAGGACATCCCCTTGTACGCTCATGTGTTAACACAACACAAGAAAAATGGATCTGGGACCGGTCAAAAACAGAAATGATATATGGAGCGGAAGGAATTCCTTTTGATGATGTTGGACCTTCTTCTTGTGCTTGTGCTGAGTAGCCCTGACTTGCATAAGCGTGTTTTTGCATGAGTAAATTGAGAGGATCAAAGCAAGCTAAAGCAAATTGGGTGATACGTAACTTTTGCTGGATTATCTCAGATTTCCCGCCATGTGACAGCCACTTGCGGGGATGTCGCCTTTTAACACGGTAAGGAAATCTGCTGTTGGCAGTCGTGACAATTTGTATGCTTTTCGGATCTGAAAAACATGATTTAATGTCGTCCAATCGGAGATTTATTACAATTTACGGCCGTCTTCCCGGTACAAATCTGGTGACGGACCATAAAATGAAAAGATCTTTTTTCATTTTATTTTTCCTATGAGGAAATCGTAACGAGTTTACGTAAAAAAGTAAATTTCAGCAAGAATTTAAGCACGACGGGGTTTGTTTTGGGTGTCGCAAAGTAAAACGCAGTAGCCTAGGTTGGGGATAATTTTACAGGGACTTTTTTTTTACAGGGCAAAGTCCAAAGCCACAATTTCCTGTTGCGGGGTGAGCCACAACAAATTTGGAAACACTCTCCTCCCCACGGAGACAATCTCGCCCAAGAAAATAAGGGGGAGACTCCATCCATGCGGAAATGAGGAAATGGATGGAACGTAATTTTGTTTTGAAAAAGAATTGGGATTTAATTAAGGACTTGATTCACTTCCATTTAGAATGTCCTTGTCTTCACCACAGAATGTTTGGGGAGACCTCAAGCTGGAAGGGTTTGGGGTAGAGAATGGACAAGGACTTAAAAGTCCTGGCGGGGATTTTCAGACTTTTCCTTGGGGACTTTCCATGAGATTTTCCAGGAATTGTTTTGCCAGACGGGAAATGTTTAGTTGAAAAAACTCAAGATGTGGGCTTGGATGGACTTTCTATTTTTTATATAGGGTTGAATATCGTGGTAAATTGGAAGTAAATTATAATGTTTATGCCCTTATTTATGGAAATTAGTTCTAAGAAATGGCGGTGACTGTTTATTATAGAATATTTTTGGAAATACCTACTATAGCGTCATCGGAGTAAACATTTTGTGATGGTATCCTCTTCTCTATATATGTTCTACTTTTTTCGGATTTCGGTTTTTTATTGCATTTCGGGCCGTTTGTTTTTTTTTTACTTTCAAAATAATATTATTAATCAAACCATGTTAATGTTAATATTATTAATATGGCATAGTATTCCTAATAAAATTTCTTTTAATCTGTTTGAGATGTTTCTTAGTTTAAATTTGGGTTCCAATGCTTCCCATATTGACCAAACGTGTTCGGAATTTTATTTTACCGTACCAGGAACGCCATTTTATCTTGATGAGAATTCAATATATTTTTCTTTAGAGTTTTATTTTAATTTTCTGGTTTAGTTTTTAGTTCTAATTAGCCCATTTTATGAAGACTTGTCGGAATTTAAGATTTTTCTGTTTCAGAATTTCCTTACTTTGGATCTTAACATCTTTCTGTCGGAATGGCACATTTTCTTCAGACTTTCACTTTCCCTTTTATACATTTTCTCATTGAGTTTTTGGGATTCTGTTTCCTGTATTTACGTATTTTGAACCTTATCATGGTTAGAAATTTTCTTTTTGTTTTGTTTTTTTGGCTTTTATGTTCTCAGTTTCACAGTTTCACTTTTTTCGCTTTTACATTTTCATTTTAACTATAATGCGTTCTGCTTTTCGGAAAACTGGCGTGCTGTTTTTGAAGTTTACATTCTTGTTTCAAAAATTTTGCTTTCTACATTGAAGAATCTTGCTTTCTCTATGAACGAATTTCTCTTTCTCTCTTCCAAAATTTTTTTCTCTCTCCAAAACAATTTTGTTTTCTGTTTGTCCATATTGTGCTTTCTCTCTTCAATAATTTTGCTTTCTCTTTAAATACAGGCTGTTTTGTCTTTTTACAAATTTTGATCGCTTTATAAATTTTGCTTTCTCTGTATCTAAATTTTGTTAAATTTTGTTTTTGTTTTTACTCAAATGACTCTTTCTCTTTTCAAGCATTTTTATTTCACTTTTCCCAAATTTTGCTTTCACATTTCAAGAATTGCTTTTTCTCCTGTCATAAATATTTTGCTGTCTATATTCGTCGAGTTTGATTTTGAACCCACATTTTCCTTTTCTCTTGCTTTCTCCTGCTTGCAGCCTAATTTTACTCTCTCACACTTCCCGTTCTCACAGCATCCTTCGGTTTCTTTTCATCGTGCTTTCTCCATTTCAAGATTTCCTGTTGCCCCACGGTTTTATCTCTGCCGGCAAAACTTCCTGAATTCTCTCTTCTCAATCCTGCCTAAAGTCATTCGGTCTTCCATCTTCCCCTGACATTCTAATCCTTCCTTCAACTCGTCACTTGTGTTACTCCACATTCGCGAAAAAATGTAATCTCACACATTTCCTCCTACAAAATAGTCTCCCTCCAGTGACAATGTCTGGTAACTTTCTCTCCTCCGAACAAACATGAAACTGGATGTCTTTCCCCCCTCAAAATTACAAGCTACATCCATTCATTAGGGAATGAGAAGATCCCTTTTTGATTAAATCTGGAGAAAAGCACACAAATGCACTCTCCACCAACGTCAAGAAGGAGAAATGACATTCTTATTACAGTTTACTTCCCCCCGCAATATTTGCTCATGATAATAGTTCCTATTATCCAAAGCTTTCTCCTAAATACACAGTCATCTCTCCCGACGCAATCCCTTTTTGCACGTTGTTAGAAACGCATGTAAACACGGCACAGACGAGGGTTCAATGGCCTCCTTTTGTAATTAAACTCAGTCATCTTCCCTCCCGAAAAACTTTATTTGTTTATATTTATTTTCTCTCCAACAGAGAGAGAAATGGGAGATTCCCAACGTTAATTTTCACCCAACAAAAACGGGCTGAAATGAACTCCAAGGGACATCAATGGTGGTGAGAGCGGGAGTTTTGGAAAAGTTTTTCTTTTTGGCCAAGTCAGCACAAATCATATGGCTGAGTGCAAGCACGGAGAAAGCCCGTCACAACACGGGAATTATTTGGTCCAGTGCTTTCTCCTCGCTTAACGTGCGTGTAAATATGTACATACAAACATATATACGTCTATACTGGCTGAATGCCTTTAAATATATCTCTATAGACCTGGTTATACGCACTTGTTTAGAAAATGAGAACTTTTTGAAGCGGAGAAACTACAAAAACGGCAGAGAAAGTAAACGGGAGAAACTCTGGAAAAATGTAGAAAGCACGGCAAATGGAGAAAGCTCAGTTTTTGTTAATTACTGGCGCACATTTTCCGTGGAAAAAGTCCTTTCAAAGCAATTTGGAGTAATTAGAAAAATCCTGGTTAAAGTAGGGAGAAATCACTTTGAAATTGTCTGCTACGGAAAGGAGAAAGTTTGGGTATAACGCCAGAGGAAAATTGCGAGAATTGATTGAACATTTCTCAAAATTTTCCTCGGAACAAGGAGAAATCCCTGTAATTCAAAGGACAAAATAAGTTTTTGGTTCAATAGAAATAATATAATTACGATTCTTGGGATAATTTGGACGAGGATATTATTTCACATGTTAACGAAAGGACTTCGTAGAAAAATATAAACTCTGATGTAACACGCCGTTCATAATTCCCAGGAACTTCTTTCATTAGAAGAATTTGTTTTCGATATAATACATACAGTCGGCTCTCCCTATACCGGCCCTCCCTATAAGAGCACTTACTTTATAACAGCAGTGCTGAATCCTCCTACAGCTTTACCATGTAAAGTGCGCTCTCTATAAGAGCACTCGCTGTAAAAGCAGTTACTCTATAACAGCAGGGTGTTTTCTTCCCTCGGCCACATTTCTCTCACTATAGCAACACTTTCTCCCTATAAGAGCATTAGCGCCTAAGTCAGGTATCCCTTCAACATTAACATTTACTCTATAACCGCACCGGAACTCTATACCAGCACAATTTTATTCTTTTCTCACTAAAATGTCCATATTTACGCCCAATTTTGTAAATATTGTTAGAATTTGGAAAATTATCCAAGATATGCCCGAAAATAATCTTAATTAATTAATATTTTTTAACTCATTCTTTATGCCAGCAGTTCGTTATAAGGGCACTTTTGCTGGCGCATATAGGGTGCTCTTATAGAGAGAGTGGATTGTAACGTATTGCTTTTAATAGAGGTATTCAGTCCTGGAAATTTACATCAAAGGGAAATGGGTGGTGAATGCCCTAACAAAGACAAAAAAGATCGAGGGGGAAATAAAGTATAAAAAGAAGAGTCTGGGCAATCAAAAGAAAATATTGGAAAACACGGAAGAGAGAATTCGCCCAGCTTGCCTTTGTATGTGTGAAGCTTTTGATGTTTTTGTATTTAGTTTGATTTTCGCAATTGTTTTTAAAATGTCATGTTCTTCTGGAATGGAAAATACATTTTTTGGACCTGGAAAATGACGACAGACGCTTAAGAATAAAGGTGGGTCCTTGCCCTTGCAAGGCCTAATTCGTCTGTGCTTTCGCCTGCTTTCTCCCTTTACAGGGTCTGAATCAAAATACTTATCAATTCTGAAACCTTGACTTCCTAGAATTCCAACAAGCTAGTCAACTCATGCCTATGCCTTGTTGTATAGAAGTTATAAAGCGGTTGAGCCGGTTGCGCCGTACGTGAAATATATGGTATAGTAAATTCTCTGGAACGGATGTGGCAATTGTTGTGGGCAAAATTGGAAATTCCGTACACTTATAAGCTGTTTTAATACCATTTACGGAGATAAATCGGTACACGTGACAAGGTTTTCTCCGGGAAATTGCCGAATAATAAGTACATTCCTTGGAATTTGCACCTGAAAGGTAAGTTGAAGGGCTTTTGAAAATCCGTTTGAGGGCAAATCACAGGTAAAATTGCATGTGCTTTATCATGAACACGATATTTTCGCATTTTACTCGATGATGTACAATATACATAGTAAAACTATATACATACATACATATATGTATACAATACATGTGCCGGATTTATACAAAAAAATAGCACGTGTTGTATATATCCAAATGTGTGTTGCAAATTTATTCTTGTTTGACTTTTTATTATTTTGGCTTTCTCCTCCTCCCTTTTTTATGTGATTTCTTCAGATTTTTGCCACATTCGTTCTCCTGCGTTTTGACTTTTACTTGTATTTATTCAGGCTTTCACATGTACTTTCTCCTATTTATGCCAACTTTTGAATTTACTTTCACTTATTTTTCGATATTTCACTATTCTCCTTTAATTTTATTATAAATCCGGACTTTCCTTTGTTTTCACTTTCCTTTTCCTCTTCTTTTATTTGGACATTCATCTTGCTTTTTATCTTCCCATAATGCTCCGTATTCTTTCTCCTTTTAATAAATTACGTTTTTCTCCCTTTTGTTTGCCTTTTAAAATCTATTTTTAACATTTAATTTGCTCCTTGACGTTTTTCCGACTTTGCTCTTTGCGCTTATCCCATTCTAATACTGACATTTTTTCTCAATGCGCCGTTTGCTTTTTTCTTTCTTGCTTTTTTCCATTTTTGTTATTTGTGCTTTCATCCACTTTTTACATGCATTTTCACCCTTTTTTTTACCTGGCATCCCTTAATTTGTGCAATAGCGGATTCTCCCGATTATTTGCTTGCATTTTAATCATAATTATGTATAAGTAATAATAATTTTACAGAATAATAGCTTTAGATAATAACAATTTTAGTGAATAATAATTTTAGATAATAACTTTAGAGAATAATAATTTTAGGTAATTAAAATTATAAATATAATTTCTGTTTATTATAAATATAATTGAAATTATAAATATAATTTCATTTGATTTTTGCTCTTTTCCGTTCAACTTTCACCATTTTTTTCTCCTTTCTTTCTCTCAAATTGCCGTTGATTACGTTCGTCAATCTAATTAATCCCGTCAATCTCGGACCTTTTCCCTTGCCTCAACCCAATCCTTTTCCTTTCCATCATGAGTAAATTGATTGAGACAAAACGTCCAAATAAACCCCGGAGAAACTCACTCTTCGTTCCCTCGCATCAATCCTCAACCGCTTCCGCCTTCCACACCGGCTTATCCTGGTTTAACTTCTCCCGCTCTTCCCGTGTGTATACATATTAGTAATTACAGGCAATACCCTCCAGTTCCCTTTTTAAGTATTGTATTCCCCCACATATTCTGTACCTGCATTTTCCGTTGATCCGTCCACCAAGGAACTGGTTATGACGTCATAATTGTGGATATATCTATATAAGTAATTACCCCAAGACAAAAGGCAAGGAACCTTTTAACCGGTTCGAACCAGCCGAAACTCCCGCCAACAGAC
This sequence comes from Disparrhopalites patrizii, assembly GCA_034698585.1. Lineage (NCBI taxonomy): Eukaryota > Metazoa > Arthropoda > Collembola > Symphypleona > Sminthuridae > Disparrhopalites > Disparrhopalites patrizii. The sequence goes on along the minus strand of JAQGBT010001447.1, from coordinate 2,783 downwards.
CTGACTCTTACCATGCCTGGGACTAATTGAGGGAAGCCAATAAAAGGTGTGGAATGAAGGGGTAATTGGGTACAAATGGGCCTACCATCTCACATTGCCCCACCAAATGTATTAAGAACAGAACGTGATCAAGACAGACGGCCGGGTCTTTCCTTTTTGTGCAAAGATTTTTCTTAGGAATGCCTGCAGAATTTCCTTTGTTAGGGTGGAAGCCTAGAGAGGTTTGGAGATACTATGTATAATCACTTGGAAATACGTCAGAGCACAAGCCCACGTGAAGCTGGAGCTAATTAATGTAATTAAGACTGAAGAAACTGAGCTACTGAATAATTATTCAATTTGGAGGGAACTTGATTAGGATTGAACGTGTGAAGAAACAGGATATGGGTTACGTTTAGTATTATGTAATTTTCACGGGGCAATTTCGGGGTGGAGTATGTACATGATTTGATACACTTTGCTGTTAATTATTACAGGAATTAGATATGTACTTATACGTGTTCATGCGACACGGAATGTCAGATGGTTTTGTATTGAAATTTGGTGTGTTTTACCGGTTAATTCTGGCTTGGATCCTTCTCACGTTTTTCTCGCCTGTCCTCATTTTAACACATTGAATCCGTAACCTTTTGTCGCTCTCTTTCTCTCTCTCTCTCTCTCTCTCTCTAGGGATATCACTTTCCTGTGACTTATATAACTGACTTTTGATTTGGTTTGCTCTTTCTCTATAGGTGTCTGTTTCTGCTTCTCGTTTTCTAACTATGTTTTTTATTTTTTTTAACAGGGCTTTGTTCCCGCATTTTTTTATACATTTCCGCCTTTTTTAAACTTTCTTTATTTCGTCTTCCCTTACTTTCGCTTTTTCTCAAACCTTCCCTATTCGATTTTCCTTGATTTTCTCGTTTTCTCAAGCCTTCAGTATTTGATTTTCTTTGACTTTCTCGTTTTTTTAAGCATTCACTATTTGATTTTCCTAGGCTTTCTCTTTTTTTCTAACTTTCTTAATTTTATTTTCCTTGACTTTCTCTTTTTTTCTAACTTTCTATATGCTATTTTCCTTGGTTTTTTCGTTTTTTCTAACTTTCGTTATTTTGTTTTCTTGGCTTTCGCTCTTTTTCTAACTTACTTTGTTTATTTTCCTTGACTTTTTTTTCTAACTTTATTTTATTTTCTGGACTTTCTCGTTTTTCTATTTTTATTTGATTTTCCTCTGCTTTCTCTTTTTTTCTAACTTTGTTTATTTTATTTTCCTTGAATTTCTCTTTTTTCTTTATTTATTTTGTTTTCCCTGACTTTCTCTGTTTTTCTAACTTTCTTTATTTGATTTTCCCCGGTTTTGCATTGTTCTCGAAGTTTGTTTATTTTATTTCCCTGGCTTTGCCTTTCTCTGATATTATCCTTATTTGATTTTCTTTGACTTTCTTTTTTTCTCAAACTTTCCTTGTTCCATTTTCGCTGAGTTTCATTTTTTACTCCAACGTTCCGTCATTCATTTAGCCTGACTTTCTCATTTTTTCCAACTTTCTTTATATTATTTTTCCTGACTTGTCTCGAACTTCATTTATTTTTCCAGACGCATCCAAATAGTATTTTTATTTTGCACTTTTTCAAACTTCTTTATTTCTTCTTCTCTGACTTTTTATTTCCACGAACTTCCTTTATAATAACCCTGGCTTTCTCTTTCTTCCAAAGTTTTTCCTTATTTTCAGGAATGTTATACTTGTCGAACATTCCTTATTACAAGTTTTCTTTTTCGGACTTTCTTTCTTAAATTTTCCAGATTTTCTCATATTTGGACGTTTTTCCTTTCAGGACATTTATTATGGCAAGATCACAGCTTATGTAAATGTTACATCATTCCTGAATAAATATATTATTCAGCATTTTTAGACGGAAGTTTTCCCCAGTGCGGAAATTGAAACTTGGAAGGCACTTAATTATTTAATAATTATTTAAATATTGAGCACGCCATTCATATTACAGGAGATGAGTCCTTCCTAAAAGGTTTTTAATGGTGGATTTCTTCACCGAAAAACATGTGTATAATCAGATCTCAAAAATGGTAAAAGGACTTACTTGGCAAGTGGTGGACACGATTCTCTTCTCCAAGTCCCGGACGGACAAAAGTGGGTGCTTCTTCATGCTTATGTGTGAGATTGGCTCCATGTAATCCGTACGAACAACAATGTTGGCATAGCATTCCTACAACATTTGAAAATGTCTCAATTAAAACCCCTTGCTACCTTAAATTAAATATTTACCAATAAATTAAAATAACACTAAAATATTGAATCTTTCCTCCAAAAATAGGTTTTGGTGTCTAAAAATAGAAACTAATTATGCAATAAATAGAGAAAAGTGTACTTTCTCTTTTATTTCATTCCCTTTTTACTTTAAATGAAAGCCTGAACTATCAACACAAGAAAGAGAAAGTAAAAAGTAAGTGCAACTATTAATCACAAAGTGAAAGTTCCAGGGTAAATTCTCATTCAAAATGCTGTCCCTTTTGCCCCAACTTTCTCTTTTATTACTTGTACACAAATAAATCATTAGGTAATTGAACAAAATTAAAAATTCGTCCTTGTTTCCTTTCCTTTTCAGTTAAAGAGCATTTCAGGTCAAATATCACGAAAACTACAAAAGAGGGATAGAGCAGAAATATTTCAAATAAGTGGAGAAAGTTATATGGTGAAAGTTGATGCAAGTCCGGGAGAAAGTTTTCTACTCAAAAGCGACACCTATGAGAGAACGTTTTCTCCGGCTTTTCTCTAGGAAGCAATGAG
>JAQGBT010001446.1:0-32130 GCA_034698585.1 Disparrhopalites patrizii | reverse complement strand
CATGGTCGTGGGCGCACAGAAAACTCCCAGTGGGCGCATTTGTGACCGCGGTCACAGGGTTGGGCACCGCTGTTCTAATGGAATCCCCAATTCTTATCCCACAGCGAATGCGAATTTCTCTCGGTATGTGAGCTTTCTCCGGACCAAAAAAATATTTGATGCCATCTGTACTGTTTGTGCTGGAATAAAAACGTTTCGACGGAGCTATACAGACCGGCTACAACGTTGAAAGGGGGAACTTGCGCTCACCAGTCGACCGTTCCAGTAAAAACGTTTTTTTTTTTGGCGTTGTTTTCATATGCATATTGGGTTCACCTTCACCTCACCCTTTACGGTTATCTTGATGATTATTTTCTCCAAATGTGGGTTGGACAAACATGATGCGAACCAAAATATTATTACCATGCAATATGTGGAGTAAGAATAATATATACAGTGCGGTTTCTATAGACCTTAATGTAGCAGAAAAATATTCCGTATTAAACATTCATGTGATGAAATTCCACCACTGTATAGGTAATATATATTATACTCAGTTGGCACTCCTGATCTTTTTCGACATACTAATTTCCTGCATTGCAATTGGTTTGGGATGGTGAAAAAATGTCTCGTCACAATGACCTTCCATTTGAGTTTCCAATGCTCTTGTCGCATTCTACACAACTCTTGAAGCCAAAATAAATGTAGAAATAAGAATTAATTTGTGTATGGTAGAAATTCCGCCAGAATCACGATTTTAATAACACGGCATAATTGTTTTTTTTTTTGGACTAAAACAACAAGTGAATACTTCTCGACTATTAACAACTGTACCGTTCCAAACATTTCCAACTACAATTGCTGAAGAATTTATTCAATTGGTCTACAGTATAGTAATACACCTAATAATTAAGGGTATTTAACCAATCGGTACCATACCGAACCATGTCCGTAGACACAAATAGATTTTCTTCCACAGCGGATTTTTGAAATTGTAAATTAACAGGAAAAACGATGTTTGATGATAGCAGAGTGCTAGTGTGTATACAATAATTAATACAGGTTTACTTCCTGCAGACAAAGAATACTAGATTCAATGCGCAAAAAATTATTGCTCTTGTCCTATAAATGTTTCTCAAGTTATATAGTGCATTTTAGCAATAAAAAAAAGCAAAGTATGAAGGCTATAGCAGTGTAAGAAACAATTGCCAAATATGTATAATTGCAAGAGTTAAATATTTGTATGGGAGACATCCGTCAATTCGATCCGTATAATATCTCTTGAATGCCATTATTTCTTCTGCAGTGAATCAGCAAAGCACGACATCCAAACAAAACGCTGCGAACAGCAATATTCTTTGATACCTTTTTGACTCTATAATTAGTTTTATTAGTAAGTTCATGTCCAAGTAGGCTGCGAGCAGCACCAAGTTTCCCGATATCTATTAAATCCTTTTTGTAAATTATTAATTCTTTGTTCTCATCGTGTGAGACACGCTAACCTGTGACATAACCTGTGCACCGCAAATACACCTAATCCGAAAATCCCTTGAAACACTAAAAACTGAAACACGGGAATTTTCTATGGCCCGAAAAAAACGCCCAATGAGCTCGAACTACTATGCCGAAATCGAACTTACATGTAATTAATTAAGGTTCAACACTTGTAATTAAATTCACACGAATAGTGACAAATACAATCATTGAGACTAATTGTACTATCTTATCAGTATATCAAACCGAAAATCGACAAAATCATATTTACAAGTATATTTATATATAACATAACATAAGCCCCGTACAGCTATATACATTACCTCCCCAAGAAACAAATACCATAGCAAAAGTGAAGTGTTTCTATTTTCTATATCGTAGTTTCATATTATATGAGAATGCTGATTAAATGTATGTTGTAACATTTGATCCAATTCTCTCACTGATTGCGATTTTTTCGAAATAAAAGGGAGTTTTCAAACTACAGAATTTTGATTAAATCATTCTTGAAGAATGGGAAAAGTTGATGTATTCATTCCCTTTCCTAATTCCTATAGTCGTAAATATGCATGCTTCATCGAAAATTAAAGATCTGGAAAGTAACTTAAAAAAGTGAATTTCATCATCACCATTATCCATCTCCTTTGCGGAACAAATTAATGATGAATGGAAAAACCTTACAATTTACAGTGCAATTACAATAAGTGGTAATAATACTAACACAAAAGTGTGTACACGATACAGTATATAATAAATTTATCTGCATATTCGTAGTTCGAAGCTGTTCTGAAACAAATTGGATACGGTTGAAGATTTAAGAAAGGTGGAAAGACATTTGACCCTCTTCAGCAGCAACAAGAAGACGCTCCCGCATAATTTCAATTGTTGAGTAGTCGGGAAGCTTTAAATAATTCACGCAAGTCATTACTGAAGGTAGAAACGAATCGGGATCCGAAGGATGATCTACGGTTTTTCGAACAATGGTTAAGGGTGGCTGCAATGCCTTAAATCCTACAATACAGCACACAAAGATACAATAGTAATTACAAAAGAACTAAACACAATTTTATTTTAGCCCACTTTCATGTAACAATGTTATTACCGCCAACGGGAAGACGAGGAGATCCTGTAAGAAACTGGACAAATTTCCGCCGCTTTTGAGCATCGTAGGACGACATTATTTGAAACAGGAACTGAATTGCACGAGACTCATGAGTGTAGCCGTGGTCAGGGCGGCAACATTCCATAAGTGTTTTTATTTCCCAGCTTTCACCATCAGACTATAAAACAAAAGATACCTTAATGCAGATATACTCATATCTTTCACGGTCGTAATATTAAAGTTAGCAGTACTTGATTAGAACCGCAGAAGACCATTTCCAACTCCTCCGGGTAGAACATTTTAAGGGACCCAGATGGAAAGACAGAATCGAAACCTTCTTTCCATGACTCCATTTGACGTGACACGCCACCGACAAGCATCCAATGGCAAACCAACTACGAAATAGTATGAATTTTTTATTACAGGAGAATTTCAAATAAAGCTTCAATAAATAGCTGCCATTAAATTTCAAAACAATCAAAGAAAACTTACGAAACTAAAACTACACAGTTACTCACCTTTATATACTCCTCGAGATTGTGAATAGTCACAGGTATATCCTTTCCACCTTTACGAAGTTCTATGGAAGGATGGCCAGGTAGCGTAAAATCTAATCCAAGATTGTCAATTCTACAGCCATCCAAAGTTAGAGCTTCCAACGGCTCTTTGAGCTCCAAAGCAGTGAGACCAGACTTAGCTTCAAGCTTTTTCTTTTGCGATACAACACTAACTAATTTTCTTATGCTTCGCGCGACAGTAGAGTCCACGTCTGCGACATCTGCCAGTGACATCGACGCCTCAAGTCCTAGTAACCATTTGTACTGTGTTTTGCTCAGAGGCAAATCAATCTATCAACGACAATGAAATTACGATCAGCATACTTTAGACTCGTAGGTATACGACGTTGAGTGGGGCGTCAGATTAATGTCTTACCATTCTGGAGTCCATGACGGCTTTTGCCATAAAGCGGCCTAAAAATTTGAACTTGTTTTTGATTTTAACTACTGAAGCAGCTTTCACAGATTTGCCTATCGGCTTCGGGAACAATCCGACACTTGTTTGAACATATGACTTAGATTTAATGCTCGCAGTCTCGTCTTCACTGATTGAATGTTCCGAAGATTCGCAGTGCCATAGATCCAACTCTTTTTTTTGCAGCTCCTGCGAAACTATTGCATAAAATTCTAGTGTGGGTCCTAGACCAGTTCCAACTTCATTTTCGTACTGTATCTCCAACAAAGGTCGAGTTGAACCAAAATCTTGCATCAGTTGTTCAGCTTGGGTCAGAATATGGTCACGGGAAATTGTTCGTCTTCTTCGTTCTAATCGCGGAGTCACTCGATCCTGCTCAACAAACACCAAAATCCAATTAGTATTTAATTGTACAAGGAAATACAAAAATTAACCAAAGCTCTTACCTCTCTTTCCGCATTATTTAATTCGGGAACATTATCAAGAAGTCTCTGAAGAGCTCTATCGCGATCAAACGAAATCGAGTAGAACAGCATCTGTCTTGTTTCAAATGGAAACAAAAACGGACAAGCTACACCGATTTGTTGAAGCCATTGTGGAAGATTCCCCGTCATAATCACAACTGGATCTTGCAACTGTCTCTGGGCTTTCGCAGCAACTTTGGTATTCACGAACTCAATTTGAGGTAGTAGGGCCTGTCCAGGTAAAACTGGCCAATAGAGATATCTCCAAAACCGACAAATGGCATGTATCACGCGCAGCAACGTTAAGACTGGCAAACTGGGGTCTGTAATTGTTACTGCTTCCGGCAATTTGTCCGTCAAGTACGATAAGTATGGCTCAGAAGGATCAGCCACTATCCCTTCTGAAAATCCCACATAATTTTTTATAATTGAAAGATAAACATTTAAGAACATATTTCATTCAATTTCGAAGGAAACAAAGGCTCACCATTCCACAATGGGTCTTTCTTTGGCTTTGATGAACTTTTTACTGTTGGCAATTTCGACTTTTTGGTTCCCTTGGACGTACTTTGTGTAGTAGAGGCAACACCATCTTCAGGCACAGGCCGATAATAGATAGTATGTGTTTGAGCCCAGATCCCTGAAGACCCCAATAAGGCGGAAGCAGGATCAAAATCTGCTTCTAAATCTGCGGAGGGATCTCCAGAATTCATTCCAAATTGGCGGATGGCTTGATACACAGTCATATTATATGGCAACACATGATCGCCAACCAAAAATTGTAACTTATGACGTGAATTATTTTGAGATATCACAACTGCAGCCATTGTATCATCAATTTCCTCGTCGCTGAAACAATAAAGAGATGGAACTTTAATTGCACGTGGGTTCACTACACAAATCATTAATGATTTAACAAAACAGCTCCAACTACCTATTGTCGTCTTCAGAATCGCCGGAATCTCTCGACTCCCGAATTCGACCAAAACCTCTCACCAATAAATACCTCTCGATTGCTTGCACCAAAGCAAGAGGGTCAATTTTGACTGGACCCCCTTTCCATTGTCTAAGAGTCATACAGCTGGGATGCCGCTGAAGTACGCACTGTACATGAAAAAATTTGTGATATTGTATGTTCATAGTACGAGTTACATTTTTATTTAAATACACTTATTTGCCACCTACCTTTAGCTGGTGTGTGTTAAAAAAGCGTAACGCTGATGATGGAGCCACTCTTGAGCTACCGGAGGTTGTTGGCAACTCATGAACTTTAACCTGGAATTGTTCAAGCTGGGAGAAGCAGGAATTTAACTTAAGAACTAGGGCTGATAATGCGCTCCCGCTAACACCAGCCCCCACGTAGGAATTAAGTTCTTCCCCGTTTAGGAAGTCAAGCTAAAAATAAATTCAATTTAAATTAATTTCGGAAACTAAGATTAATTTTAATTACGAAGATTGAAAAAAATAAGGAGGAACAACACTCACGGGGCAGTCGGCGAATATATGGATGAAAGACCGCAGTCTCGTATCACGTGGCACGTTATACCCATCATTATCGACCAGAAAACTAAGAAGGGCGCCAATCAACCCTGAATGATTGACTTCAAACGAAGACACATCCGAATCCACAACCACTGTGCGCAGGCCTCGAAGAGCATCCAGCATCGTCTCTTTCTGTGAACCAAAATTAATAGCATCCGTTATCTCCTTGGCTTTAAATATTAACATATCCATCCACAAGCTGAACTTATTATCCACAATAAAACTCACGTGTTTGATTTTATATATGATTTCATTGAGTTTTGGAAGAATGTTTCCTCCATCCGCACCACCATTAGCAGTCCCTTCAAAATGCACGTTGCAATATTTACTGGCAAATATCCCTGTCTGTTCTTTCAGCCACGCTTTAACTTGTTCTTTGTATGATACCGCAAGAAAGGCATTTGCATTTTGGCCAGGACTGGAACAGGTTCTGTTGGCAACTGCAGCGCCATGAGATCTATCACCGGACTGTGATGCTGAACCAGAGGAGCTGCCATACGCGGAGCTAGATGATCCACCTCCACGGGTCCATCTTGATGGATGCAGGTTAGCAAAAAATCCTGATTTTGATCCTCGTTTCACTGATTGCACAGCCAAGGAATGGGCAACAGGAGGAGCGCTACTGCCTGCTGCCACTCCAGGACCAGCCGTGGGTAAACTTGGCGCACTTGCAGCCATACCTAAAGTAAGAAAACAAAAAAATTAATCTCCGCCGTACATTGTAAGTAATTACTTGGAATCTCAATGATTTTAGTATGTCACAAGTGACTATCTAGTAAAGGGAGAGTACACACTGAAGCAGAATTATTAAGAAAAACTACAGAAAATACATTTTTAATGATAAACTTCTGGTCTACCTGGTCCTGTAGAATGTGGGTGTCCTGCTGGAACTGTACTACGATCCTCTTGTCTGACACGCCGAGGGGTACTCGTAGGTATTGGCCTTTTCGAAACACGCTTTCGTTTGAAGGCCTCCATGTTTCTGCGCATGTAAAATAATATGTATTATAATCTCTACAGTGCATACGAATTAATTAGTTATTTGTGATAACTATGATGGATCTCTTACGCATGCAGGAAGTTCGCATCACGATGCTGATCCTCTTCAGACACCAAGTTTTCTCCACTGGACCTAGATGTTGTTGAAGAAGGCGTACTGACTGCAGGAGATGATTCATGGGTAGAATCTGCACCAGTAGCATTTAAACTTCGACCACTAGCTTCGTTATTATTATTGTTGTTGTTATAGGTCACCGCTCCGAGAGTTCCAAATGACTGTGACGATCCCGAACCACTGAGAGCTGACTCTACTGAGCCGTTCCCCACGCTCGCAGGAGTGGTTTCCATTAAAAGTGACGGAGGATTAATAGTTTCACCCCCTGGGACGTTATTGCCGGGATGTGGAAATAACTTAGAGATATGGAGTTCTAATGGAGAGGGTGACGGTAATGACAACGACGTATGCCCTGTTGTTGGTACGGGAATAAGAGGTATCTGCACTTGCGTAACGCTTTGTAAAATCGGTATGGGAGCTGAGTTTACTAATGGCATTGCAGCAGGAGCTGATGATGACAGGACTGGCGCATGGGAAGCTCCGAAATTTGTACTCGCAGGATTCGGAATCCCCAATAGGACCGCTATTTCGGATTTTACAGGAGATGGCCCAACAATATCTGATGAGGATATGCGTGAAACTTGGTGGAAAACCCCTGTAACAAATTTATAAATTAAGTAACAATATTCATGCAGCTTGTGATATCCTTAAAAATCAAAGGTAATTATTACCTTCTCGGCGAAAATGAACGACGAAAAAATCATGTAACTTTGTCATGAACAACGAACATAGCTGGAATGCTCCGACGACAATCTTGAGATCACTTGAACCCAACATGCTGGCTAAATTATTGGAAACTTGCTGTGGCTTTAATGTTTTCTGCAAAGATTCTGCAGGAAGAAAATGAACAATTCGTAGCAACGTTTTCAGACAACTCTGGCGTACAGCTGGACCTGCTGAAGAACTGTTAGCCTCGCTTAGTAACGCAAATAACGGGCGTAAGAATGGTAAGGCGAAGTCTGAATACGTCGCCAGGTAGTCTGCACGCAGATCCGGCCCAGATCCTTTATCTTTGAGATCTTTAAATAAACATGATTTTATTAATCTCTAACCCTTTGTTGACCAAGTCCACTATTAGAAAGACGCCGCAACAATGAGAGTACGACCTTGTTATTATTTTAAAAAACGTTTACATTACAAAAACTCTACACACGGGGAAATGTGTATGAATCGGCAAGCAATAACCCTTACAATACACACGGCCATGGAAAACTACACATCTTACGCTTGTGGTTGAGTGAGTTTGTATTTTGATCACATACCTGAAGTTCTTCCATTAAAAAAGGGATTCACTTTCCGTTGTACCGTCCTGGTAGTACCGGAGTCTTCATTGATTTGCTGCATTCCTAAGAAATCAATTGTATACGTCCTTCCCTGCATGGAGAGGCTTATCTCATCTTCGCCTGACTGATGCGCCGTCTAAACAACGAGTCAATTCAATTTTTATTATAAGTATTTGCATACATGAAATGGACAAAAAGAACAAGATACCTCGATAATTCGATAATCACACTAACCTCGATAATTCGAGAATCGAAAGCTGAATAAGAATTCCACAACCCTCGATCATCCCTCCACTGCCACTGGATGGCATCTTGGCAGGTTAAATGTGGATGTGTCATCATTGTGTTAACAACAAATAATCCATCTTTGGGAAGCTTAGGTAAGAGCTCAGCAATCACTGCCACAATTTCCAACAGCTCTTGTGGGTTTCGACTAACTAATTCCACCTGCATCATACACCAATGACAATCATCACATGAATAATTAAAAGCTTCACATTCTTTCATACACAAGAAAATTCAGCTTTATTACCGCAACACCATTGGCGTCGTCCGTGTAAGTCTCAGAGCTTACATTAGTTGACCCAAGAAGTAAAGATGCTAACGTTCCCACAATATTTTGTTCCAACAGCTTAACCGCAATGCTTGGACACCGCGAACACAGTTGAGCTAGCATTCGCAGTACTAAAATGAACGTACCCGTACTTACCACAGGGGGGGTTACCACCAACTGCAATATTTGGCAATTACACGCAAAAATGTTTAGCGAAATCCGGTGATGCAACTGTTTTCAACAAAAGACGTTTCAAACAAATAACAAAAACTTACAAGTTGTTGTAAACTGGCTAACAGTTCTGGACTAGCTATCTCTTCAAGGCGTTTTGGATCGCTGGTAAAAGAATCCACCAGTCGACTGAATGCCAAGCATACACTCTCCACACTTTTCTTGTCCTGAGAAAAAATTATCGTCAGTAAAGAAGTCATTCAAAACAAATATTCATAGAGGGTTTCCACGGTTTGTACCTGTTGTGTCAGCCTAGAGGCAAGAAATTGTAATGAATCTGCGACCAAATGGAACTCATCCAAATGAACGCTCTGGCAACAATTCGCTGTAATAGATAAGGCCGCCCTTTGTGCAGTAATACTGAAAAAGTCTAAATATGTTAAACAGGCACTAACACCTCTCTAACATAAAAAAAACACAAGTACTTCAATTAGTGTTTGTTAAAGTATGTGGTCAGGTACCGACTATTTATAAGTAATGTTTCCTTACAGCTTGTAAAATAGCCTTCGCGTGTCGACGTGAAAGCATTTCTAAGGCAGTAAGACTTTGCTCCGCAACATCCATACACTGAATAACTTGCAATTTTTCCAAAAATACTGGAATAGCTTCCACCACCACTGGTGTAGAGCGAGGAAGGGCTTCCATCATATATGTTAAAGCTCGGCAAGCATGATTCATCATGTCAAAATTGTGTTCCATGGACAGGAGGGCTATCAGAGCTGGCACAGTTTGTTTTACGGGAAAACCAGCCAAAGTATCTTCATTCCCCATAACTAGAAGCTGGCACATTTCAATGGCAGCTTGGAGCTGCTGGCCCTCATCTCCAGAAGCTTGTAAGCCCTGAAGTAACTGCTGCGCCTTTGTAACTATAAACACAAATGCATTATTCTAAGTAGGTATCGCAATATAAAACTCTGTGACGAAACTCTAGAGGTATACCTGTCGTGTTGCTCATGCCGCGATGGAGGAGTTGCTGCATCCGGGGTGCAAGAGAACCGAAGAGGTGTGGCGGTAAACCGCGAGCTTCAAGAAGTGCCTGAAGTCTACCCATTTCAGTTTCGTCACTTTCGCCGTCTCCAGCAAGCATACGGCTGAAGGCTGACGCGGCAGCTGCGGCACTTAAGGAGCTGGATCCCCCACCACCGCCTTCTGCAGTTTCAGGGATTCTCGAAGACCCACTTGCTGATAAAGGCTGTTGCTGTGATTGATTTCCGGATTGTTGATTGCTCATTCCTGGCTCTGCAGCTTTGCCTCCACCAGCGCCTGAAGGGCCTCCGCTTGTATCTGAAGACGAAGGTCCTCCACCCCGACCACACCTGCACATTTTAATAAGCTCAATTAGCAACATACCTTGGCCAGTTCATAACCCTAACTCTTCGAGATCACTAAAGAAGTTGCAGTGGTGGCAAAAGCAAACACCTACGTTCTCTGATTTTCCCTAAAATGCAGGATGTTGTAACAGTATGCCAGATATTCATGAATCATATCAACACTCAATTGCGGTTCTGCACCGTTAATATCGTTCCCATCACTTATATCCATCGGCTCTGGGAGTTCATTCGCTGTAGGTAGAACAGATACATCATCTTCTTCACTGAGAGATTCTGCTCCACGAACTCCCAAGTCGTATCCCACGCTCAAGTATGACGAATTTCGCTTACTGGTGGCTAACTGCTCATTCCGGATGTTTCTAATGCTGTTACTGTTACCACCAGACTGGTTTGAGTCACTGACTGGCATTTCCATGTCCACAATATCGTCTTCTTCCTCTTCTATCATCTTTTCGTAATTATGGCCAGAGTCATCAATCAAATCGTCTATACCTACTGGGTGCCTTTTTGAGCCTAGAAACTTATCATCTGTTGATTCTGATTGTGATCTCGGATCCATTTTTCTTTCCAAGGAATGTGTTACCACTATTTATAATTAAATACTCTTTTAGCGATTAAGCTGGAACTGGAGAAAGACAACACCAAGCCCACAGCAAGCTAATAAATTCCTGTCAGCCTGTTAAACCAGCAGTTTTTTTCGAAAAATTCTTAAACTACGCTTACGCTTGCTCAGGAGAGATAATAATGAAAGGAGGGTACCAAACCAAGCATGCAGCAGAGGGGGAGGGGATGGCAGGCAGGGCAAATGGCGCATGGGGGATAAATAATTATTGAGGCTAGCAAAATAATAATACATAAATATTACGTTGAAGGTAGAATAAATTATTAAAAGGCTGAAATGAAAGTAATATACACTTTATTAAAGTGTTTACAAAATACATAAATATTATCCACGAATGACTGATATGAGATATGACTAAAACTAACGACGATGCTTTCCACCGCACCGCTTCACTTCCACGTTTATGTTTCTGCGCGAAAGCTTGCGCAAAAATATGAAATTACGCATAAGATATATATGCTTGTGAAAAACCATGCAAAATGTGAAAATATAATAATGCACCATGAAAATATACTTATGTACATATATAAAATTCTGAAAGTTCCCCCTGCCAACATAACGGCTAAACAAATTCCATAGTATGGTGCTATCAAGATATATGTACATATTTTGTGATACAACATTCTCTAACCGATTCGAACGGCAGCAACAAGTAATTAGATTAGATCGCTGGTACAGTAAGCTTTAGAAAAGAACGCTTGACGGTACCTAGAAAAAACAAATTCGTGTTCTGTGATATGCACCCCGGTAAAACAAATGCGCTGACTACCATACCGAATACCGACATATTCCCGTTAATAAGAAATACAAAATGTCTCACCTGCTGCTGGCACAAGACCCCGTTGTGTTTGGCAAAGAGGCGGTTTGGACAGAACCACCACGTCCACCAGATCGACTTGAACCACTGCTTTCACTTCTCCCGTTGAAATTACTCTTTCGCTTTAAAGATTTCTCTTTCTCGCTTAGAATGTGAGCAGACCTTAGAATTCCAACACTGATCTTTCTAGATTTGTCTTTCGACGTAGAATTGTTCACTGAACTGGTTGGTTCTGTGCCGGATCTACTTCTCAATTGGTACGGCGCACGATCTTTAAAACTTCGTGAAGTGCCAGGTAAATTAAGCCGCTCTATATCGTCTTGATCTTCTGTATCTGTTGAAGTTGCAACACTCGCGGATGCGGAAGTACTAGTAAGGCTACTATTAGCTGCAGTAGACGACGACTCTCCGTGTTTTTGTGCGTGCGATTTCTTTTTAGAGAAACGAAACTGTTTTGAAGATGACTTCGCTTTTGGATCGGAATTCACCGTAGGGGTCGGTGAAGGTATAGACGACGATGAAGTACTGCAGGTTTCAGTGGGAGCCGTGAGTGCAGCTTTTTGCGAAGCGGCCGCAGCGCGACTTGGTGTTAAACGCAGTCGGGATGAAATACTGCAAATTGTATAAAAAATACCTGAAAAATTTTGTCCAAAATCCTGTATTCTTTAACTGAAACATGTGTCAGACATACCTCGTGCCGGCACTTTCAGGATTCTCTTGTAATGAGGTTGGAGACGGGGGTGACGAATTAGTTGCCTGATGGATCACTTTTCCCTTTCCTTTTCCTGACCTTTTAGAGTTAAACGAATGCCGAATATTACGAGATAAATTGCATCCACTCCCTTTGTTCTTTTTGTGATCTTCAGTTTTCGTGGTCTGAGCACTGGATGTCTTCGTTGATGCTGCTACTGCTGTCGAAGTGTGAGGAGATATCGCAGTACTTGTGTGACTTGTGGGTGTACCTGCAAAAACAGGCCCTTCCAAGTGATCCGTTGTGCCAAATAATTCTTCCACCAGCTGGGCACTGATCCTGCGAGCTCCTTCACTGCCAGCAGCCAGTGACGCTGCTCCCTCTGCAGGAACTCCGATAGCCTCCACTTTTCGTTTCCTTAACGGACCACTGCTACTCGAACTGTCTTTACTGTGGCTACGCTTAACTCCTGAACTACTGTTAGTATCTTTGTGCTTTACAATTCTTCCACATATAACAGCGAAAGAGCTTGAAATATCACTTTTTTTATGATTGTGAGTTTGTGGTTGCGGTTCAAGACCGATTTTCGCTTTTTTCGATACGGAATCACTGGCTTCTGTAAGGCTGTAATAGAAAAATGGCCGTCCCTGCTCATGTATTACCATTCATCCGATAACTGTTCAAATATTCGGAATTTTAACAAACCTTGCTGAATCCCCGTGTGCTGCCTCTTCGTCTTTGTTATTACAAGCGTAGTCACCCGACTTTGATCCTGATCTCCTCCTGGTCCGTGGGACTCTGGGTAGTTTCCCAGCACCTTTCGACGAGTTGGCTTTAACGTGGTCGGCCATAGACCCTTGACACCGCAGGGGGCATGCCAACAGTCAAATTATCAATTTCTTTACGTTCCGATCACCCTGTCAATATCAGTAACAAAACGACGTTAAAATTTGTGTGGAATCAAGTGGAAACAAGCGTCTCATTGTGTCCCTAGTTACGGTCATTTTTAACAGACGCTCCGTTTACGCAGACATTGCCTGGCATAAACATTAAAGTTACGTTTATACACTTTTGCACTAATATTCATGCTTTTTTGTAAAAAGCGTACATATAACATTTCGGGTTAACATTAAAGAATGTTTGAGAACATATACACACGAAATCATTGCAACAAGTGAAACAATGAAGAGTATAAGAGAAACAAATGAAGTACGCAGTACGCACGGAGAGACTAGGTGGGGAATACAGCTTGATTTGAAAAACATGGACAATAATTTGACGAAAGGAAAGGCAAAAACTGGAAAATGAAAATGAGCGACGCAGTCACATTGTAAAACTGAAATTTGTCCCGGAGTTTCAAAGACACTACGAAACCATCATGTAATACTGTGGTGATGTACTAACACATACATACAATGGGAAGTAATCACGTCTCGTTTCAATACACAAATAAAAATATGTATAGATCGAATGTTTTGGTTTCTGACAGCCATCGCCAAATAAAAAACTCGTTAAAACAACCAGCAATCCACATGTAATTCTTTCGCGTGAAATACTTGGGTTAGGAAAGTCTAGCCTAAATCGTCACGTCACCCGAAGTAGCATTTACACGCCAAGTTTAAACACAGCGAAAGCATTCTTTAGAGTCAATGTACTGAATGAGCACTCCTTGCACTTCGGTTGTTCCCCATACATATGCATAAACTGCTCTTGGATTGGACTGTCCAGGCTCTAGTTTGTTAGGTTTATGTCACATAACTTATGACTCTGAGTCAAACAAGTAGGTATTACAATGAAAGTAAGAGATGACTGATTAGCTCTTCCAAGCCTGTTACAAGTTAGGAAGTTGAATATCTCAAATGCTTATTATTATCGTTGCAGTGCAACCATGCAAGATGCATAACCGTCAATAGCTTTACAAGCAATAGTATCCCCAAGAAAACAATGAACTGGAAATAGCTGCTCCACAAGGCAATCAATAAAGACAAATATCGTGTAAAGTTTGTTCTTTTATGTCCGGGTGATTTTAAGCATCAGTTAAAATGTCATTAAGTTGACCGATGAAGATTTTCCTGCTTTAACAATTAAGACCCCTTAATCGTTTTTCTTTTCTGGACTAAAACAACACTTGCCCTCCTATACTTAAAATAATCTCCTCAAAAATCAAATAGAAAGTTATTTTTACCCAGGCCACGGCCTTAAGCAACAGAAAGATGAATATTAACCCTGGATGTATTGATAAATAAATAAGAACTACGCATTTGCTGCTTGGAACTTAATCTATAAATCTAAACACTCCTACTAGCCAGACCCTTCAAACAATTACATTAGTTTCACTGGTCGTCTGTCGTCCCTTAACTATCCGAAACGAAATCCGTATGACCGGTGAGAACTGTCAAGTAATAAATTAAAGCTATGAAAAACAAGGAAATCATACGTATTCAGTGTAAAGGCCGTAAAAGTCACAGCTAAAAAAATAAAACAAAAACAAAATTGGTTCTTTTGTCTGCCCGCAAAAACTCTAGAAATGATATTGCAAAATATACGTTCAATACACGCAAGTATACTATTATAATATAGATACGAAAATATAAAATACCTCACAAATACGCTAGGAAACAGCTAAAGAATCACAGACACGAAAAAAAATACAGCGAATTAGCAGGACAGTTAAAAATCAAAATTACTCCATCTACCCCATTACATATATAATATTTACCCGTACCTTAAACCACCAATTAAAGCCTGGGTTATTCTCAACATCAAAAAGATTGTCAGATATCAGATAAATGCAAAACATTGATCGATAAGGGCAACCATTGAGATTCAAATACTCGTTCTATTCTATGGACCAGAACAATCCATAAATCCACATTACGGCGTTCACTGTTTTTCTAGCAACGATTCCGCATTGATAACTTCACTGACGATGTGTGAATAATCTTTGGTATAACCATGTTACAAAACTTGAAATAACATTACCAAATAAAATATGATTGTAACTTGTAACCAATTTCATAAAAGAAATTCGAGTAGTATTCCTGCCTAGACAGTATGAGTAATAATCATCAAAGGCATAAAATATTCTCAAATATCTGGTAATCTGGTGAAGTTTTGCCATGTGAAATAAAAGGAACTTGATAGATTAAAGCATACACACGTTAACTAATCTTAAATAATAAAGATACGTAAAATGCCATCATTTTCGGAAGTTAAATGTGCGCTTGCTTAAAGTATACATACAATCCCCTACAAATAATAATAAATTATGTATCATTCTTCTTTTCTGCCATGTAAGTACGTACACAATACAATTAGCAGTGAAATGCACTTCCAAATTTCAAAGCGACAATTTAGATAGCTGGAGTGTCTTGTACAACATATAATTAAAACACGAGTTTTCATCACTGGTAATACGTCATGATACTATAATGAACAACGAAAGCAAGTAACAAAGAGCGCACTAACTTAGAAAGTTTTTGGAGACTGCTTACTTGTTTTGCATTTTTTAAAGAAACCTGAGATAGGTCTGATATTCCTGGTAACAAAAAAATTTCCACACCCAAAAGATGACGTTACCTGATAATTTAGAAAACCAATATTTGATTATTTATTAATTAGAATTGAACCCTTGTGTAACGAACTGCTAGCGGTGTCACGAACAGCAGCAGTATAGCAATCAACCAAATTCTGATCGAATCGTAGGGCGAGCAAATGCACACTGCTGTTGACACAAATGTTGGTGCGGCATAAGTAAACAAAACATGACACTAAAAACAGAACTTATTGCGCAACTCCATATTCCTTTCCATAACTTAAAATTACAAGGCTAAAGACCACCTCCACCAAATAACCATTCAGACAGACTCTGTTCGGAAACAAGAAAATCACAAAACTGTCCATCCAAATGATTCAATCGAGTGGAGCTGTTGTGGAACAAAACAGCTGATAGAGACTGAAGATACACAGCCCTTCAGATTGGCGAGATTCAACCATGAAAAACGTATTACGACTACTGACTACGCGTCGACTACATACAATTCTGAACATATCCAAGGAAAACACTGACGAAAACGGAACTATCTCTATACTTCCTAAATTGGAATGAAGAATAACATTTTTATAAACGAAGATCCTTCATCAACCCAATACTTCCTCACGTACTACTCTTCTCCATGAACTACTGAAGATTCTGGTAATTTTGACACTATACCTACACTAATCCCGATTTAAGAGTGGAAAATGGGGTTGTGTTTACATTAATTGAAATCGGAAAGAAAAATGATTCTTGACTAAAAATGGACCAGCTTCGAATCTCGAATTCACTTGAACGGATGGATTAGCAATATTAATATAGAGATGCCTGCGAACAGTAAAAACACAATCTGAGTCAGAATAGTAGTTAGTAAGATTTATTACAGGGTTACGCACAATGCTTTGCAATGACTGAAGTCAGTCACACTGCAATTATCATATAGACTACGCTGGATCAATCACTGGCCCAGATAAAAAATCACTGGATTTACCCACTGAATGTTCTCTAAATTCCACTGAAATTTTTCTTCTATACTGAGAATTATATCACATATGCTGTGGAACAAAGTTATTGAACACCAATTACCATTACCAACTGGTTAAATAATACAGGGGTGTACTTCCAAATGAGGACGTACCAGTGATCCACCAGAGTGCTTAAGGCAATTACACAACCTCGGGCTTCTTATGTCTTATTATTAGTACAAACTACAAACGTATATTCACAGAGCCTGCTCCTTCTTAATACGGGCGACAGATTATGTAAGAAGGCATAAAGATGGAGAGCACAAAGGAACATTTGAGTCGGGGCAAAAATATATAATCCTCATCCTCCTTATACATTTCTTAAAGTTCCCTGTCCTTTATTACTGGACGAGAAACGTTGGAAGACACCAATAAATAAACATAATATTCAAATGTAAAATCTTGGCTCTCTGAATGTCTGATGGCAATCTCACTTAAAGGTCTTTAATTTGCGAATTTACTCCATGCAGCTAAGAATCCACATGTATGAACACCTTGGGCTTGATAAGGGGGGATTTATAAATTGTCATTTGTAATTTGTAATATACCTTTAAAGACAATAAGCCTTTGAATTTCGTTTTTTTGCTTAACTAACTGACAGGATTTTCTCTTCCGCACTGTGTAGGAAATGTAAAACAGTATTTAGTGAGAACCACGTTTCTGACTTCAAACAACAGCTGAATGGAATCACCAGAGAAGGAAGGTTCTTTGTGGATCACCAACCACCATTTACTAAAAACAACATGTTAGGGTTCAAATGAAATAATTTCACTGAAAGTGTTCGCCACTGTAAACTTTTCTCCTGCTATAACCTCTACGAAGCTCCTGTTGGCCTGAATACTTCCTTCTTCGTACTTCTGTTGTTTGAAGTTTGAACCCTTTCCTTTTCCTCTAAAAAAAGTACTGCCTTGCAGTTGCACACACGTTTTTATTCGGAAATATATATATATATATGACTCTCTCGGTCCTTCCCTTGCAGATTATTACAGAAGGAACTCGATAAAACCAAGAAAACACACCCATAGAAAACATCAAGCAAAAATGTTGTAACACATACACATGGTCCATCGTTGGAAGAGAAGTGTACATACAACTATATGCATTCGGAGAAGCTTTGCAGTAAAAATATTCAATATCATATGAGAAACAAACCCTTAAAGGCAACGTGTACGTGCGTTTTACATACTAGCAACTAAAAACCTAAGAAAGAAATAGAGTGAACCTTTGAAAATACATAGAAGAGAGCTAAAGCTAAAAGAGAGAAAGAGAGAGAGAGAGAGAGATTGAACTGAAGAGTAAAAAAAGGGAAAAATCGATGCCACACTTGCCTCGTATATATCTGCAGCTCTTATTTTCCAGGTTTTCTTTTTTCGGAAAACTTGGCTAAACCAAAATTTCCTTTAATTTTCCCGAGTCTTCTCGTAATATCGAAACAAAAATAAACAAAAAACATGAAAGTTTTTATAAAATCCCACTTTCCTAGCTTCGTCCAGCTACAAAGTTGAACGATAGTGTTGTTTGAAAACCAAAAGATACTTCTTTTTTCCAAAGATTTTTTGGACCTAGTTTCTTTTCTCTCTTGTTTTATTTTTCGCAACTCTCGTATGATTGAATCGTCGGATGAAAATCTTTTGTCGTTTCAAACCCTATTGTTTTTTTTTATTGTCTACAAAGTATATAGATTTCTGTATCTTATGCGCTTTTTCCAAGAATAAAAATATCTTCTATACGTTTTATGTGTATTATGTTTGTTTTTATTGCAACATTTAAAAAAAAATCAAATGGCTTCCAAATAAAGTTGAGCGAAATAGAGTGAGATATATAGAATAGTATTATAAAATGTGTTTTTGTCCCTTTTTTTTTCTTTTTTTGATGACTACGAACAAGAGAGTGAGAGAACTCCTCCACGCAGACGTTTGTTTGGAACTGTATTATTTGGATGATTAAAAAAAATAATTACCAAGTTTCGTTCAATACGCAGCCATCCCTTCCTTTCTTCTTCCTTTATTTTATTATGTTTTCTTTCTCTTTATTCCTTTTTTTTTTTTGTGGGGAAAAAAACGTCGTAGTTGTTACTTACTAATAACTAATACAGCTCTTAGAAAACACTCGGACAAAATGGGAGAAAAGAGGGAGTTATAGATGACGGAGACATTGCTCTGGCCATGTTCGTATTGAGAAGAGAGGAAATTATACACTGAAGAGCCAGATAAAATATCCCGAGAAGTCTATCCAAAAGAGTAAAGGGAGAGAGAGAGAGAAAAGTGGAGAGAAAAATGTAGAATTTATATATCTCCTATTACAGAAAAATAAAACGTTCCAATATAGACACAAAATATAAAAGAATCCACCCCAACACACTTTTTATTTGACTTGCAGAAAAATAAGGCCCTCTTGCCTCGTCTCTTTTGATAATAAAATGTTCGTAAAAGCCAAAAAACGAGAGAATTTTTCGACTTACATATAACACACTATGAGGCACACGATGTGTGAAAGAGAGAATAAGACAAAATAAGATACGTTTCAAACACTAACCATAGCCTTCAGGATGAAAGAAAAGAGAGGAATAGAGAGAAGACGAAAAAAAGGAAGGCTTTTTTTTTTCCAAACACTTTTATTATTTCTCCCTCTGCGTCTCTCTGTTTCCCTTCTTCTATCTTGCCTTTGTGCTGAATACACACTGTTTGGTTTCTGGGACCTGTTCCTTCGTTTTTCCTCCTCGTCTCTCTCTCTCTTTGCACGTACAAAAGCACCAGGTTTTCCTTTACAGCTGAGAGTTGTTGGGGGTCGACTTTTCTCTCTCTCTCTCTCTCGCCCTCTCCGTAGACTCGCACTACTTCGACCCTTAGGAAAAAAAAAGTTAGGGAAACCAAAAGTACGAAAGGAATTAGGAATATATATATATACGCATATAGAGTAGTAATAAGACTGCATTTTATCTACATTCTACATAGTGTGGGTCTTCTCTTCTCGGTCTCTCGGTGTATATACACACAAAGAGCTGCACACTGCCTATGCACCGTGCACACGGAGCGGTGGTGTCTTTTTCAATAGTGTGCGTATTCACACAAGACAGCACAGCTGTGAAGCCCTATTAGAAAAGGCTGGTGCAATCATAAGGGGGCTGTGCAGGAGTCACGTTATCCTTTTATTCCATAACGTGGGAAAGGACATCATCACAGAGGCGTAACTATGGAGTATTAAAAATTGCCAAAATGGGTGACTACGTACATTGTATTTTTAATACATAGTCTACGATTTTTTTATGTATTTTTTTGGTACATGATTTCTGGTAACTTGTTTTTGATTTTTTTGGTACATGATTTCTGGTAACTGCTGGTTTTTGATTTATTTTTGGTAAATGATTTCTGGTAACTGCTGGTTTTGATTTTTTTGGTAAATGATTTCTGGTAACTAGTTCTTAAGTAAATTGTTTTTGTTTTTTGGTAAATGGTTTTGGATGTTTTGGTAAATTGGTTTTGATTTTTTGGTAAATGATTTCTGGTAACTGGTTTTTCTTTTTTTTTTTGGTAAATGATTTCTGGTAACTGGTTTTTTTTTTTTTTTGGTAAATGATTTCTGGTAACTGCTGGTTTTTGATGTTTTTGGTAAATAATTTCTTGTAACTGCTGGATTTTGATTTTTCTGGTCAATGATTTCTGGTAACTGGTTTTTTGGTAAATTGTGTTTGTTTTTTGGTAAATGGTTTTTGGTTCTTTTGGTAAATGATTTCTGGTAACTGGTGGTTTTTATTTATTTTTGGTAAATGATTTCTGGTAAATCGGTTTTGATATTTTGGTAAATGGTTTTTGTTTTTTGGTAAATGCTTTTTGATTTTTTAGTTTTGGTTTTTGATGGATGCAAGTGTTTTTTCTAAAATAATAATACCTAATAAATAATAATGTTTGCTCAGAAACACTTTAGAGGCCTGACAATGGGTGATAATCATTTTAATTTAATCACATTATGCTAATGTTCCTGTGAGGCACCAACACCAACATCGTCAAAATGGCGTCCTGCAGGCCAACCACAGTGATTTACATAATGGGAGTATCACCGTTGTCAGGCTGTAGGGCGTTCCTGGAGTATTTATTCAGTCACTTTCCGACATGACTGACCCCTATTGGTAACATCATGTCGAAGTTTTGCCTTAATTTTAGCGACGTAGTTTTACTTAATTAAGTGGGGAGTCAAATTGTGACATTGGCCCCAGGGAGTGCTGGCGGCGAAGGCGTGCGCGTGCGATGGAAGTAGCCCGGGGGTGTTTGTACTTTATATTATATATTATATACATATAGTGAATTTAGTGTATAAGAAACAGTATAATCATAGTTTGTAGCTGCGTAATTAAAATTGATACATTTTAACCAATAGATTGACTGTTTAAAGCAAATATACTGTTCTTCAAACAATGAAGAACTTCTCAATTTCGAACTATAATATTGGGTCGTTGGAAAACGCAGGATATAGCATTGAGCATTGTGTGGTTAACTTTTGGGTTTGTTGTATTTATCTAAATGTAAAAATAAAAGGGAAGAACTCACCTGGTCTTAATTTGCAGTGGGACCCGCGGTGCTTGGTGAGTATAGTCAGGTTAAAAATGTTGTAGTAATGGAGTTAACCAGCAATAATAAACGGGAATAGTTTGGTTTAAGAGCCGCGTTTAACCATTTAATCTAAACAACATCATAATGGAGTTTAGATTTAGAGTTTACTTAATACATTAGTTTACACAATGATACTCATGTACACGACATAACATGACAAATAGCAAGTACGCAGATTTAAGTGAGGAAACGTTTCGCCGAATTGATATTGACCACTGACGCTGTTTCTCTTCCACCGTTAATTTTGGGTAAACAATAACATTTCAGTCAGAAAATAATATGGTTGGTCCCCAATGGAAAAATTCCCGAAGGAATCACAGCGGAAGAAAAATATTGTCCACGATGATGAGCTATCAGCGCCCACTATCCTGGTAGTTCCATGACATGCCCGTGCAATTTAATGCATATTTAGCATGACATTGACCCATAAAAACATGTACCCCCGGAAGGAAGACTAAAAAGGGCATCCCCTTTGCAACTTGCATATACCCTATTATCGATTTCTATGCGTAAAATTCCTTGAATCCATTATGGGAAGGGTCATTGTTGTTGATGCAAGGGGCTTGTATTTGTACGGTGGAAAATTTGGTTCATATTTTGTTGAGAAAAAGGTCACGAAGTAAAGAAGTGACATGAATTGGGAACGTGCCTACATGCGTGTGTACTTGTTATACAGTCACAGTGCCGAGTCAGATGGTTGATTTCCTTTTGAAGCCAAAGCCAAGTACGCAGTACGCACTGGCCAGACCTAAAAAAAACGCCTAGTGTATATATAACTATATCTTAAGGCCACAGCACTGCCAAAGAGAACTAGAGAAGATGAATCTTTCAAAATACTTCAAATCTTTCTTCTTCAGTCTTCAACTATAGGACGAATATGTATAGGGATGCCTGTGCATACACATTAATATAAAGAGACTCCTCCACGCTATACCATGCATTTTAAGGGGGTGGTTTCTATACACATAATGAAAGGGTGAACTTCAGAAACACTTCAGTGTTTCTCTCTCTCGCTCTCCCTGTCTGTCTCTCGCTCTCTCTGTCTCTCTTTCCCTGTATTTCTCTCTCTCCTTCTTTCTCTGTCTCGCTCTCTCTACCTGGATTTCTCTCTCTCCGTCTTTCTGTCTCGCTCTCTCTCCCTGTCTATCCCTCGCTCTTTCTCCCTGTCTCTCCCTCGCTCTTTCTCTGTCTCTCCCTCGCTCTCTCTGTCTCTCTCTCGCTCTCTCTGCCTCTCTCGCTCTCTGTCCCTCTCTCGCTCTCTGTCTCTGTCTCTCTCTCTTTCCCTGTATCTCTCTCCTTCTTTCTCTCACTCTCTCTCTCATGTGTGTGGAGTTGAAAATCCTTTATTATTCACTCCGTACTTGCCATATATGTAGGCATGTTTCCCATGTGTATGCATTTCACACCATTTCCCTTTTACTTGCCTTCTTTCTCCTTGGTGCGTGCACATGGGAGTTTTGCTGGTTTAGTATAGTTGATGGTATTGACTGTGTGTGTGTGTGTGTATACGTATAGGGAAATACATGATGTGTGCAACATGTACATGTGTAGCCAAGTTCAAGCACATGTTTTGGGGGAAAAAGGTAGGAGGGCCATGGGCACTAGCTAATAATCTGATCCTTCTTTGCATCTTCTTCCCTTTCCCCCTTTTTATTGTGTCTAACCATACATTTACTGGGTAGAAACTAGTAGAAAGGACACGGGGTAAATGCTTGGATGAAAAAAAAAATCAGATGTTTTTCAGGAGTCTATAGTATACTTTACTTTTTGCATGTTGGAAAAAGAAGGCTACTGTGGAAGTCACAAAATGAATTGAATTAAGTAACTGGGGGAAAAAAATGTTTGTGAGTGTGTCACTGTTTGATTTTATTGCTTTTACCACGCCAAAAACATGCCAAACCTTCATTCGTATGGAGTCCTGTGGTACAGGGATATTTTCCTGGGTTTATTCACATTACGTGTACTTTGCAATCTTGCTTCCAGACAGGATCCTTCCGTACTGAAATGTTATTTTTTCTTCTTCTACATGGAGAAAGGAAAAGATGGTTGACTCACTAGGAAATTCTATGGGACGGGTTTTATGCATAATATTACCTTGCGAAATTTGTTCATGTACAAAACAGGGGTGGGATTTTTGGCGTACGTAGTTCAGGTGTTGAGTTAATTCTGAGCAAGGGAGACGTCAGGATTTCAGGAGAATGCAGTGCAAAGGTACCTTAAAGGTACCTAATTTGCAATGGGACGTGGTATCCGATGATAGCTAGTAATTCACATATGACGGTGACAGGTACTGTCTTTCAACTTTAATAAAAAGGTATCTTTAGCCAGATTCAGCGTCAAAGTAGACTATGCTGTCTGCTGATCGATGCATGGAAATATTCCAGTTCGTGTGGCCAGATGGAACTAGAAAATAGCGAAATCTAAGGATTCACGACACGAGTGGTGCTCAAAAATCATAACATTATATACACAAAAGACAAACTAGCTGACCAGATCAATAGGAACTATCGATTTCAATTACTAATACCATCTCAATCTGTCTGTATTAAATTAAATGCATATTGCAATGAAAATCTGGAGCTCCCATGGTTTCTCCGAAATACCTTCGAAAATTCGACATCAAAAAACAAATGGGCAAATGCAAGACATGTATTTTAATTACGTGTCTGCTTAACAATTTTAAATAGGTACTTACGTTTTGCACAAATTAAAACCAAGTTCAAAGCAAATTTAAAAAATTGTAAAAAAAAAGCTGTTGGCATTACTACTTGAAGATAACTGTCTGACTAACTTTGTCCCTATCTCCTCCATACACAAGCACTCAGTTGTACTTGGCATATTATTGGATTTTAGCAGTAAATTCCTCACTGATTAGATCCGGATACTGGTACAGTTTTCCTCCTTGGTCACCGATTGATTTTGTATTGATTAGACGATTTTCGGCTTCCTGTCAGTATGACAAAAGCTGAAGTGTGTACAGGAAGAGGTTAGCGGAAAGGAAACAGTTTTGCCCAATTATACACTTTCGGAATTCTATTTGTGGACTACTGAGATGCGATCGATAATTATTACCCGATCAATGTGCTTACAATTACCGGCTAAACCAAACAACAGAAAACAGATATAGTACAAAGCACGTGAAGGGAACATTTCTAAATTAGCCCATTGGGTGTAGTTTAAAGATTATGGACAATTAAAACAAAGTTATTGTCGAATTCAGAACACGTGCCATGTCATTTCTGTAGGATTTGATGTTTAAGGGCCTAAAGCTAAAAACATCCATCCAGTATTGTTTCATATTGAACACGTGTAACTAGGTGTAAATAATTATGTGTCGACGTATTATACCAATACCAAATAGTCTATAATTATTTAATTATCATAGCTATACATATATCCTATATCCAGCATTGTTACTACCACTTTCTTTCTCCTACCACATATATACGTACTGGCATTTCAGTTGTTTGCTAAATTTCGCCTCACCAAATAATTCCCATTTTTCGAATTCCTTCCTGAAATCCAAATAGTACAAATACAAATATATACGCAACTTTCTCTTAATACTGATTCAACTTCGTAGAGTTAATTGCCTACAAATACGCTGAAAACTGCTCACTCTACTGTTTAAGTTCCATCCTTTGTAATAAGTAATTAATACATATATAAAACGAAAATTGCAAGTGGAAACAATGTTATGAGGAAACAGTTATTTCATATACAAGTACATCTTTAATACCCTTTTAACAACATGCGTCAAAGCGTCTGGGATAATTCATCAACGATAATCATGCCCTCATTTATCAGCGCAGCCTTTGCCGTAGAATTGTGAACAGATTTAATTAAAACGTAATCTGTGTTGAATGTACTCATGACGAAAACTGGGACCCTTGCGGCTTTCAATGGATTAACGACCTGGGTCAAGATTCCAACCAAACCAAAGTCAAGTATCCCGTCAATTTTGAAACATGACCATCCTCCATCCTCCTTGAATATTTTTCCACATTCATCCGTTTCACTGGCATGTTGAAGAGACGGCAAAGCAACTTTGGATGGCAGTACCACCGACAGCTCATCCTCCGTTCGAGTAATGGAATACCATGGTTGCTGAAATATTTCCGGTGGCAGCATAAATTTTTTATCGAATTGGTAAACGGTGTATTCCTCGGAATGTAGAATTAACTTTAATGTAGGGCAGGGGGCGTTGGACTGCTGCGTTGCGTCTCCTTCCGCCGTTGTTGACTGAACGTTTTTTGTCGCCTCCATTTTAAGGTGAGCCGTTTCCTTCACTGTTTCAAAAATTATTTTATAGGATTAGCAATAGTTTTAAAAATAAAATGAAGAATCTGCTTTCTCTACTAATATCATACCTTTTCTGCTTGTTCGATCTTTTTAGTACGATATTGTGTGATCAGCGGTTGAGCAGGGTCAGGGTGAAAATTTTATCGAATGGGTTTTATAGCCACAGTTCTTAATAATAAAAAAGATCACAATACCTTTTTGACAAGACCATAAGAACCAGACCACTTACGGTGTTCCGTTCTTATGGTCTTGTCAAAAAGGTATTGTGATCTTTTTTATTATTAGACTCAGTGAAGACTGTTTTAAAGAAATTGGCATTTATTCAGCTTTTATTTCGATTTGTCTCAAAAATAGCTGTTATTAGCACATTTATTTGGAACCACAAAAATCAATGTTATGTTAAACCAGATTGCATTAAATGCAATGGTTTGAATGTTTGAAAATAAAAATGGTTTGGTTGTCTGAAAACGAAAAATGCCAAGTAACATAACAATCAGTTTTATTTTAAAAATAACAAGTAACTACATGTATTGCACACAACATTATATACACAACCTGTAAGAAATAATTTATAATTGTCTCTATATAAAATGCTTATGGTATATCTTAGTCACTCAGTCATTAGACTGTTCTAATCTTTATTGAATTTTTCATATCTCCCGTCTCGCAAACTGACAAGGATAAAACAGGCCCAGTTCTGCGTGAACTATTTTGTACTTTAACATTTTCAGCTTTGGACACATTCATAGGATAACAAGTACAAGCGCACGTTGATGGTGTTTATATTTTACAAGCCATCACATCACAACCAAGTTTAAGTATCTACAGAATAGGAATGATATAATATGTACAACCACTCATCGTAAGTACCTTTTGCATTAGTTAAATAATATTGCTGACTAAAATTAACAAAAATCTAATAAATCCTTAAAACAAACGAACAAGGAAACAAATGTCAGCACATGCTTGTGTAATTCTGTATGTCATATATTACCTCTGTATATGGAGCAACAAATATAACACATTCCGATGGAATTATTCAACGAAAGCGTTATTAACATTTCCACTCTCCAGACTCACTGGATTGTTATTATGTTTACCTACTAACCCGCTTTTTTTATTGCCTTGACTTGATATATTACTGGCTTCAAGTTTCTTGCAACACGTGCATGAAGTAATTAGATTATCATAAGGTTCCAGACTCCTTAGGGGCCGTGGGAGCCAGTCCCAAGAGTGCAGTGGTTGGGGCAAATATTCGGAGTATCGAGCTTGCAAAAAGTTTATACACATCACAAGTACAACAAGGGTAACTGCAAAGGCCAGGAAAGTGATCACATACATGGATCCCGCCAAAGAAAGTCCCATCACAATTAAAGGAAGAATAATAAACATGAGCAGCATGTAAACCACTGCGAACCACCGGTAATTGGCGGTGATATCTCCCAAAGCCTTTGCTAAGGGAATGGGGAAACGCATGAAAGGAATTGGGTAGAAGAGCAAAATCCCGGTCACATTAAAGACCAAGTGACACAGGGCTATCTGCAAAGAAACAAAAATCCTTCGGTCATTTACTTCCCAGGAGAGAAGGACTGTGTATATTACGTAAGATACATTTTTACTGGTAACGAGTATTAAGTATGAAAATTAAAAATAACTTGCCTGCATTGAATTCCGGAATTTATTTCCCTGGGTAGCCAAGGCTGCTATAAGGGCTGTTGTCGTCGTCCCAATATTTGACCCAAGAGTTAAAGGATATACTCTTTCTATGGAAATCACACCAACCCCAACTAATGGGGTGAGGGCGGAAGTAAAAACGGAGCTGCTTTGTACCAAAAATGTCATTAGAGCCCCCACAAACAGAGCAATGTAGCCGGTAATCCAAGGAACGTACGGTATGTCCGCGTTAAGAGTTTTTTTTATTACAACTGCCATCTGACCTGTAAATAAATAGAGTGCGTTATTTTTTACCCTCCATACGAAATTTTGCTGTTTGTATATTAGAAGCAGCAATTTGTATATTTGGAATTGTGTAAACTTTGGGTAAGATGTGTGGATATAATTTTCAAAATCAGTGAATAATTTTTACACAGTTACGACTTACCTTTTAGAGCTGAATTCAGAACTTTCACTATGAGGATCAAGCACGAGCACAAGACGAAGAGTGAACCCACAAGCACGATGGCGCCCACAGCAGCGTCACTTAATGACGTTCCAGCAAACAAAAATGTGCCTGGTAAAGAAACAAAATTATTAAATCTCTGAAGAATTAAAACACCCGTGGCAACGAAATAGGAAGGACTATGCCACAATGCCACCCGTGATGAAAGCCGTTCACTCCATGTGATTAAAAAATTAAATCTCTGAAGAAACAAATGTGTAGTACTCACATGGATGCATTTGCTCGCCACCACCGCTGCTGTTATTTTCTGCCATTAGCGTATCGCTGAGGTTGGTTGTGACATCATATTCTGTATAATTGTTGTCTGAAGACAGTAGCTCAAGATTCAATTGTTTAATTTTGGATTTGGACTTGCAAAATTCTTTTATCAGAGAGGAATTCTCGTATTTGGTGCACCCGGGTTCGGACCAACAAATAAGGACTTTCTTGTTCAGTTGAACGATTTGATTTACCAGTGGCTTTGTTATCACCGTCAAAATTGCAATTTCCCCTCCCGATGTTCCACCCTCCGAAAGTCCGCCCATGAGTGCATTGGTCAGATGAAACAAATAACCTTCAAGTACAGGTATAAATAATAAGTACACGTTTGTGAGATATTGAATTGTAGGTATCAAGGCTTTTTGAAATTATACCCAGAGGCACAATCAAAATATGCGAGGGATTCTGGAGGTCA
Organism: Disparrhopalites patrizii; assembly: GCA_034698585.1. Classification (NCBI taxonomy): domain Eukaryota; kingdom Metazoa; phylum Arthropoda; class Collembola; order Symphypleona; family Sminthuridae; genus Disparrhopalites; species Disparrhopalites patrizii. Next base: position 3,614 of record JAQGBT010001446.1, on the reverse strand, counting down.
ATTATAACGTATGGACTTGGGTATGTTAATCATAGTGATAATCATCGTCCCACCTCCATCTCCAAAGAGAAGAACAATATAATTGTTTTACCTGTGGAAACCTCCAGTATAAGAAGGGTGATCACTGTCAGCCAGTTGAACATGTCGTGGACAGTGGCACCCGCAAAAGCCCGACGGAATTGATTACGATCTCCGACTTGAGTTAAACTCACAATCGTATTTGTAATGGACGTACCGATGTTAGCACCCATAACAATCGGAATGGCAATTGGCACCGTCAGAACTGTAATGACATGAGAATGGAATATTACACACACACAAATCACTTGCGGCTGAGGAAGATGTAAAAATGAGTACTCTTGCTAAAAGTCTAGGAATATCGTCAAAAAATTGGAAATCAAAATCCAGAAAGAGTATATTTTTATGGTGAATCACTCACAATTAGCCGAAACCATACTGACGATGATGGAAGTAGAAGTTGAGGAACTTTGAACAAGAACCGTGGTTAATACCCCAATCATGACCCCTACCACAGGATTTTGTAGGATGTCACTTTGTCTGAAAATATCCCCTGTTGTTCTTCCCCCTACCAGACGGAATCCCAGAGAAAGTAAATCCAAGGAACACACAAAGAAATAGAGGAGAGTCAAGAGAGCCAACACTCTTCCCACTCCTATGAGCACATGTAAGAATTTCTCTTTCCCGGACATCTCCTTCCATGGCTTTTCATTTGACCCCGTTCCGCTGTCAAGAATTGCCCAGGGATCCTCTTCTCCATCCAGTCCTGATTTGTCAACCCTTCCAGCTTCCTCACACACAAAAGCACAAGGGTGTGGAGTATCCTTAAATTCCATATTTGATCAAATCAATACTATTTTCACCGTTTTGATTGTTATGTACCTATTTCATATTACGTAGAAACACACACGAGTGCATTAATGCATTTTTTTATGACATTGGCAAAGAAAATGAAAAAATACAAAAAATGGTACAAAATTTGGCTTTCTTGGTGATCTTGCACGAACACAAACACGCATTAAAGTAAGGCTTCCGCAGTATAAGTATTGCAGAAGTAAATATCAGCTTACCCCAGTTCTGGTTGTTTGGGAAGTGCCCATACCGGCGGTTCAGTAAGAAAGTTGCACCTTCACAATTAACTTTCACGCGTAATACACTTTATTTTTGCTGTGGATGAACCATGCAAATTTCGTTAGCCTCTGCTCACACAGCCGGCAATCTAACCACGGAGATTCCTAACAACCGAATGATCACTGTGAGCCTGTGACCAAACTCCTAAAGGAAGGGTAATTTTAAGAGGAGGACGAGGCAAATCCTTTATATATAAGTATATGTGTGTTGTGTGGCTGGACGTCCAAATAAGTACCTGTGTTGTATTTATCAACTCCAATGTTGAGAGTGAAATGAATGAATGACAAGATTTCACATACGCTTTAACTCTTTAACATGCTAGTTTCCGTACTTCAATGCCACCAGCAACAAACCATCGCACCGCATGCTGTGTGATGTGCTTATTGTTCCTCCGTACAATTACATTTTAACACACATGCAAAAAAGTACCTCTGGTTTTTATTTCTGCAGAAGCAAATGTTACAAAGAAATATTTTTTCCCCACTACTATTATTACTAATAACTATACCTTGCCAGTTGCCACTACAACAGTTTATTGAATCAGCGCCCGTCTACTACATTTTTTGTTGATGTGTACAGGCATGAATAAACATGCAAATAAAAATAGCATAAACTCTGGATGAGGATGTTTTACAAGGGAACCTATGATTGCATCTGTAATAAATGCTGTTTTGATGTTTTTTTACTCTCAATAAGACCGTACTACAATGCATTGTTACTACTATTCACGACTTCTCTAGGGACAAATTTACTGCGACTTGCGTGCGGTATGATAGAGCAAAGCGCTCAGCGCTAATATGTATGTATTAAGTGCACCTGTAAAGCAAAAATTTTTTCGCAAGTGTGCTTCAAACGCAAATGAGATGTCGCCTCAAAAACTACGGTGTGTACGACGCGCTTATCCGATTTTAACGGCATTCCTAATTAATACTTTTTTGATGGGAAGAAACTCAAGTTACAGGAGTATTTACACGGACTGAACAAGCCATAACTCAACCGAGTTGTAATTATAAAATTTCTAAAACGATATATGACAACGTTTATATTGATTACCTAAAATACAAAAAATTTCCAATTTTTCTGAGCATAAACCTTTTCATAGCTACAAAGTTTTAGTAGTTTTCTCTTTTTTTTTAACCTCTGGAAATCTATTTGGTCAAAGCACTGTGTTTGTGACCGACGGAAAAATTTAAACTGTTCGTATGCTCATTCCACTTTTGCATCCTTCAAAACATATATTTAATGAAACCATTATGGAACACGAGGGATGCGTGCTCAGTCATTAGCCATGTAAATAATTTCTGTGTTTAAGGAAGCAGCATCCCATCCTGTTAAAACATTTATGCGGTGCGAAATAACCTTATATTCGTGTAGTAAACATTTATTGAGGGAATTGCAGCAGAATGCAGCAGAAAGTAACATGCCTACATGTCATGGCAGTATGGACACCTATACATATTCAAAATGGAGCATTAAAATGCAAAGGGTTAAACGTTTATGGATGACGTGTTGTCGTTTTACATTATCGCAGGAATTTTTTCCAGGTAATTGTTCACAAGAGTTGCATTTGCATATGATTTTCATGTTTACATATTTTATTGTATTCGCGAAAACCTTCTTGTTACATGTTACTAATTTTTGCCAGGATCTTCCGGTCCACAAAGTCGACGATTGAGGGAGAATAAATGTACAGTTTCTCGTTTACCTCTTTTTCCCTTATATCATACTTTATGGGCATTACGAGCAATGGAGTTATTCTTTAGCTAGACGAAATCTTTGGAAAATGTTGACTAATGTTTTATGTTCCCCGATTATTTTTTAGGAAACAAAAAGTAAAAATCTTTGAATAGCAAAAAAATGACTCATCATACTCATCCAATGTGTGAGAGTGTGAGAGTCATTAGTTCATATTTTTTGTATAAGTATAATATGTATAATATCATGTAATAATAATAAGACGTTTTATAATAATGCTTCCCTTTCTCCACCTCTGCTTATCTTCCACATATTCTGTCCACACCCGACTCTTAATCTCTCCTGTTTAGGTATCTAGGTATGTCTTTGCCTATCTTGACTGCCTATTTCCTTGGGATTGTCATGATTCATGATGAAAGCATGATGTATGCGGCGTTGGTACTTTATTTGACCATCTTTCCGCGTTCATCTTCGCATTTAGCTAATTTGATGCTATTAAGTGATAAATGATTACTGCTGGCGATGATTGAATTTTCAAAAGACACTGTACATAAACATTACATGGGATGCGAACCGTTTCGAAACAACAAAATTAAATTGCAACAATGTATTAAGTCATAGTGGACTTCATTTATCCTTGCCATTTTTGTTTTTATTGACAAATAAAAAATGACGAGTATAGTTCCAGCTAAATATATTAAGTCCAAAAAAAGCTCACTCTAGGGAAAGAGGCATAAGCCGAAATTTTAAAGGATAAATGTATGTGTATA
>JAQGBT010001445.1:0-32133 GCA_034698585.1 Disparrhopalites patrizii | reverse complement strand
GAGAGAGAGAGAGAGAGAGAGAGAGAGAGAGAGAGAGATTACAAGCAAGAAAAAAAGAGGTTTCTTGACCTCCGCCCACTGCCCATCTGCCCACAAAAAGCCCGCCTATCTCCCTTGACCCTGGACCGGCAACCCCGAAATTTGGTGGGTCATACAGGTCTTGGTTGCAACTATGATGTGGTCCAGGTCCAGGGACCCTAACTCACCATGGAAGGTCAGGAACCAGGGAAATTGACACATGTGTTCACCCTCTCACTACATGCGTAATGAATGAGGAAAAGAGCTAGCCAGCCGGAGAGAGAGAGAGCGAGAGAGAGAGAGAGAGAGAGAGAGAGAGAATCACTGAACACTAAAGATTGACTCAGCCTGTCTCTTCTCTACTACATGCCTAGCTCTATGTGGAAAAGAATGAGAAAGACAAAGATGTAGCTGTACTGCAGTGTCCAAGATTTCTATCTCTCGCTCTCTCCCTCTCACTCTCTCTCTCTCTCTCTTTCATTCTCAATCTCCCTCATTCTCTTTCTTCGTATCTTTAATACACGCATATGTACATTAGGTACGTATGTAGAGCCATTTACCTACACACACTACCGACTGAACGGAGCACGTTGACTAAATTATTATTTCAAAAAAATATTATTAATTGTGAAAGCCATCCTACATTTAAATGCGCTAGACAAAAAGGAAAACAATAGAAAGACGAAGAATGAGAATACTTACAAAATTGCATTAAGTTGAGTAGAGAGGAGAAATATAATTGAAAATGATAGAGACAAGAGACGCCAGAGTAGCGAAGAAATTACTAAAATATGTAAGGTGAGACAGACAAAAATACTTTTCCCAGTTTCTATATAACTGCTTAATGGGGGTGAATTTAAATCAATGAACAAAATTAAGCATGAGCGTGTGCATTTGATGGTCCCACAATTATGGACACTGTTTGCGTCCAACGGAAAATTGATAAAAGGGGTGAAACAGAAAAATACATCTCATTCAATAATCGTCAAAGGATTCACAAGAGGAAATTTAAATACGGAAGAATACTTTGCAAATTCATAATCAATAACTAAGAAAATACAAATGCCGTAATTATTCTAAAGATGGCCGGGCTCTTAAAGATGGCCGGGTTTTGTACGCAGTTTGCAGAAAAATGCATGTAAAAGCTAGACCCCAAAGATGGCCGGGTCTCTAAAGTTGGCCGGGTCTGGCGGCAAAATTCAAAGATGGCCCCCGGTCATCTTTCGAATAATTACGGTACCTATGTTTACCTAAATACCTACCTAAGTACATGAGGGAAGGTGGAACAAAACGTATAGAAAATTAGGAGTAAGGGGGTAACCGGAGACAATGAGATGGGGAAATGATGAGAGGGTAAGAAACGAGGCAAGGACAGGGAGAAGGACAGAGAAAAAGCGTGGGAGAAAATGCAACTGAAGGGGAGAAATAAGGGGATGTCAGAGGGGTAAACGAACAGCGAGAAATTGAGAAAAAATGTGACGGGATGAAAAAAAATACGGAGGAAGGGGGTAAGGTAGAAAAAGAGAGAAAAGAGCGAGGGAAAAAACCAGATGAAAAACGGGAAATCGCCAGAAAAAGAAAGAGCTAGACAATGAGCTACAAAAAGAAAGAGCGAGAGTGGGGAAAAGCGAGAACGAGAAAGGCAAAAAGCGAGAAAGCGAGAGAGAGAGGGAAAATCCAGGAAATGAGAGTGTGAGAAAGAGCGGGGAAATGTGAGAAAAAGAGTCGAAAAAAAGAGAAAGAGACGAAAAACGAGAAAGAAGAAAAAACCAGAAGGAAGATAAGGGGAAAGAGCAAACAAGAGCACAAGAGCGAGAAAAAGAGTTAAAAAACAGAGGAAAACATCAAGAAAGATGTATAGGTAGTCCGAGAGGGAAAAAAGAGAAAGACGGGAGAGAAACAAGGTGTCACGGTGATATATGTACGCTATATGGGTAATCTCTCAGCGATTTGTAGTGTGTATCACCACCACATTTTTTATCCTTGTTGTTTAAACTAAACCCCCGCAGTAAAACGAAAGAAAAAAACTACCTAGTATGGCTCAAGTGGAATGTTGTGTGAGGTACTACTACCTCCCATACACACGGTGATCTCTCAAAGGACTATAGAAAGACTTGGTCCGAGCAGCCTGTACATACAGTCATACACACTCTCCTCCGAGGAGTAAAAATACCTGATCCATTCCTCTTTGAACTACCTGTGTGTGTTACGTATGCATAGGTACCACCCCAATGTGTATACACATTTGGTCAGTCCTCTAATGCACTCACTGACTCACTCATCCTCATAGTGAAACGGACGGAGGGGCCGAGGATGGGATAGTAAAAACAACAAAAAACGTAGAAAAGGGAGTAATAGTAGTGGGGGCTAGTAGTAGTGAGATGTAGTGTGAAGGATTCACACGCGTGTAACACAATAACAGCCCAAAGAGAGAAAGAAAAAGACGTGTGTAAATAAGTATACGTGTGTGTGTGTGTCTGTTTTTGTGTCACAGAATTCCCCACAATGAGTACCGCACCACCTGTTCACTCACACCCGCTTTTAACCCACCCGGGAGGGACATTTCACCCCGAGAATGTGGTCAGGCTTAGGGGATTAGCGAAAGACATCAGGTAATACCCGTTTTTCCTCCCACTTTTTACGTTTACCTCCGTTTTCCCCTCTTGTTCTACTCCGGGGATTTTCCCCTTGTTCTATAATGCTCTTAACAGATTTTTCTACTTCTATAATGCTTTAACAGATTTTTTCTACTTTTATAATGCTTTAACAGATTTTTTCTACCTCTATAGTACGGTAACAGATTTTTATCCTTCTTCTAATACTTTATCTTCCAATATTTTTCTCCCGTTTTTATATTTTATTTTTCTCTCGTTTTTCTATTTTATTTTCCTGTTTAATTTCAACGCCACCAGACGTTTTTTCCTTAGAAATTAATACGTTGAAAGTTGCAGTTATACACTGTCAATCGTCTACGTGAATTTCTAATTATTTTGCTTTGTTGAAACATCCATACGTTTCTTTTGTCAATGTTTTGTTTTTTATTTAATTTCGTTCAAACTAACCGTACGACTATTGTAAAAAAAAAAACCAAGCATCCAGCCATTTTTAAGTATCTTGAAAGAAATAAAGCTCCACTTGTATTTAACCTGGAACTTCATGGCCATTTATTTTAAAGACTTACAAAGTCAATCAATAGTTCCCGGGGTAGCTTGGACACATAAAGAGGTTTAATTCTTTTAGGTGTATAGAATACATTTTCAAAGATTATCTTATTTAATTACAAAACTTAGGGAATAAATGCTGATTAAATGCAGGAAATTTTCAGTTTTATCACTTTTCAACTGTAAACGGGGGAAAAGATGCAAGTTTTGGTGATGAGCTTTGTAGATAAAAACATACATCAGCAATATTCCCGTTTGCATTCGTTCTCTTTTTGACTGACTTTCTCTTCTTTTTCTCTCTCTTTTCCTGCTTTTCTCCTCTCTCTCTCTCTCTCTCTCTGTTTTTCTTTAGTCTTTCTCTTTCCTGCATTCCTCCGACTTCTTGCCGGTTTTTCTTCTGTCGCTGTCGTTATAGATTTCTCCACTCTCTCTCTCTCTCTCGCTCTCTCTCTCTCTCTTTCTGTTTCGCCTTTCTCTGCCTTTCTGTTTTTCTCTTCTTTTTCAATTTCCCCGTTTCTCTCTCGCTCTTTTTCTATTTGTTTTGTCTCACTCTGTATACTTCCCTCATTTTGTTTTTTATTAACTTCTCTCTTCCTGTCCAACTTGCCTCTGCCTGGCCCGGTTTTTTACAGTTCATGCCCTCCTTTACTTTCTCCCAGCTTCTCATTGCCCCTCTACCTTTCCCTCCCCCCCCCAGCATCCCCACACGCCTTTTTAAGCATTCAAGTCACACCCCAAGAATTCCTACAAAATTTTATTCACCCTTTTATTTGCGAAACTAATGATGACAAAAAATAATAAAAACAGGAGGGACGAGAGATAAGTTGACTTGTTTTGGGGTGCTCGCACTTTTGTTGCCGTCCTCTTGGTGAGCATGTGAAAGTGTGCGGGTTCAAATCCTCCAGAATGGAGAAATCCCTGGTGCTTCCCATGCGCTTGGAGGCACTCACTTTAATCCTATGCATGAACGCTACAATAACTCCCACAAGCTGGGCAATATACTATACTATACCATGGAGGGATGGAGGGAAATTTCTTCTTGGAAAAAGTACTACTACACTCTGGAGTCGCTAGTGACTTACACAAGTTTTTACTGGGAAGAATTCACAAGCTTTCCTGGAGAACAACAACAGGAACAACTTCAACCAACAAGGCACCCCCATTCTTTTGAAGAGGCAAACTCGACGAGAGAGAGAGAGAGAGACATATCAAAGCTGGGAAAGAGATTTCTCTCCTTATCACCACCAAACAGCACTCAGAAGGAAGTAGTAAAAGAAAAAAGCCGGGAGAGAGAGAGAGGGAAGGAGAAAAGACTTTGTCTCGTAAGTTTTTATTATTTATTCACACATCATAAAACTCTTGGAACTTTAATTCCTTATATTATTATTATAACTCCTACGACATGACTTTTCTCCTCCACACGTCCAACTGCACATCGAGAGCCTCAAGATCTTTTTTTTTTCTCCCCATTTTTTTTTGTTTTGCCGGGGACAACGGTAATAATCCTAAGAAGGGAGTAATATAGGAGTAATTTAATTCTCATTTTCATGTTCAATTCCTGTATACATCCTTTTTGTGATGGCGATATGGAATCACATTTTTGTACTTTTAGTCCTTTTAATATCCACATTTTCCCAGAATGCTCTTAGTCCTCTATACATTAGGATAATGACTGGAAAAAAATAGCCCTGTACAAAAACAGTACCTAATGACATACCAGAAAGCCATACCAGGCAATCAAAAAACACGTAGAGTATAATGCGCAGTAAAAAGGGAATTTAGTTTTAATGGGGCACTCTGAGACTTTTAGCATAGCTTTTGTTTTTATTTTCAAAAATTTCCTCATTAGTTTTCCCCCACTTAAACTACACAAGTAGGCATTTTATTTCAAACGTGCAGGTTTCCGAATCAAATCTGATTAACTCCGTGCAATTTATTATTTGTTTAATTACTGCATTAGTTTCCATTTATTTGATTACAAACGTAAAAAATATTTCAAAACGGCAAGGAAAACTCATTTAGAATTGTTGTAAATAAATGTTCAGCATGTCTTGATTTGATTTAGTACAGAACAGCCCTTATTCCTCTGTTTTCACCCATATTTTGCCTTTCCTCACTCAAAAGCATCGGGAAAAGTATACATAATCCAAAGGATTTTCCCGGACTTTCCCCAATCAAAGGTTTCTATCAGGCTCTCCTCCGACTTCCCTCGTAGATGGTTCGATTTTAAGAACCTTCGATTTTTTTAGTTGTCTCTAATTCACATGTATTCTAGACTTTCTTCCTCTTTGTCCGTAATTCCACACTTCAAAACTTTTCCCCAATACTTAGTACAGCTCTCTGAAGGCGGGGGAAAAATTGGAGTAAATTAAATTATTTTGTATAATAAATAATTCATTTCTCATCCTCTCCTTCCAAGTATCCTCTTCACTTAGCTATAGCATTGAAATGTACAAGAAAACAGGAAAAGATACTTATATTACAGTAACTGTGAACTATGTACGCCAAGGAGAATGGGGAAGATACGTGAAGGAAATAATTGATCTCTTTGGAGTGGTGGTAGTTCTAGCAGAGAGAAAAAATTGTTCCAACAATTTTTTTAGTACATTGCACTCCCTTGTCGAGTATCGAAATAGGTTAGATTTTTCTTAAGTCTTATAACCATCATTTTCTTCCTTTATGTAAGTACTTTTCACGAATTCTAAAAACTAGACTTTTACGGTAACTCGGAACATTTTTATAGGATCAATTTTTTTTTTTCCTTTTTACGGAGAAAAGTTAGATCTTGCTTCTTTGAATCTTCATTTTTCATCTTGCGTTGAAAAAAAAACATTCCACATTTCTACACAATATGTACAAAAAAATTCCAAGAATCTTTTGGACAAATTTCAAATTAACTATGTAACTATTTTTACAAATTGTATTGACATAAAATTTGGCATTAATCCCTTTCTTCGTCTCTACTCCATCTACGTAGCTGACCGGGAAATTTTTAATATAAATATAAACATATAATTTACACAAAACAACGTTACTCACACAGCGGGATACGATAATCCCTTCAAAACTACTTCCAATAAAAATAAAAATCGCACCCGGTGGATCAGAGATAACCTCCAATCAGGCTTAAATACATTCTCGAGGAAAGTCACAAGGAATTAAAAAACAATAGCCAGACTTTGCTAGTAAATCCAACGCGCTCTATGTATAATTCTTATGAATATATTACTTACAAATTTAAAATGAGTACGTTAAAACATTTCAGAAAAAATAAAAATGTAATCATTTCGTCTATTTTTTATTACAGCATCTCTTACAAGCTAATTACAACCCTATAATTGTTTTCTTGCAGGAGAGAAAATTTCTGGAAGATTCCCTTTACAGTGTCATGATCCCCCAAAGGAGACTGGCATGGACAGAGATAGACACAGTCAGAGAGAGACCAGCCAAAGGAGAGAGCGAGAGATGGCTAACGAGCAAATTTGTCGCAGGAGGATGAGGAAAACAATTATTACTTCTCAATTCATGTACTCAGAGAGCACAACAGGTATAATTTAATTACTTGGGCTCTTACCACTAATAATAAAAACATCTTAAAAGAGTTAACTACACACAAAACTTTTTCCTTCTCTCTTACGAGTATATAATAACTTTTTTTTTTTGCTCAAGAAATTAATTTTTGTTACAGCCAACATTGCTCGACGCCTCCACACCCGTTTTTTTCCTGTGGACGTTCTCGCACCCACACATATGTAATTACTTTGGCTACACAACACAAGACTACAAAAACCAGAAGAACCTTCGGGGGGGTGAGGATGAAGAAGAAAAAGAAGAAGAAAAAAACTGAAAAATATAATATATCGTCATGTTCGAAAAAAAAAAGCATTAGCTATAGAGCCCCGTCAGATTCAAGAAAATGGTCACGCCCTCTAGGACATCCGTGACGAATTACATTCCTCGGCCCAGCCTCTATCTCATCTCCTGAGGGGGAAGCGTGCAAACGTTTATCACCCTTTTTTTTTTATTTACTCCACATTTTTATAGACTTTATCAAAGTGAGTCTATTACCATTTTTATTACACCCCTGGAATTGAAAGAGAACTTGGAATCTAGTATACAAAATAATGTTTCGAAAAAAAAATTATATAACTGCTTTTCAACCAATGGAACAACGTCCTGATTATAGTACCAAAAAATCAGTTGGGGGGAAGGCGAGTGAACCGGTCAGAACTGGAAAAAGATGTTGGTTTCCAACAACTTGATATACAATATGTTATCACGTATTTAAATTACATGTTACTTCAACCTAATTATACTATAAGACATTGTTGTAACCAATATTTTGTAAGAGCCTTGCTACTTTTTACGTATTGTATTTACAAAAAAAAATGTTTGGACAAAAAATTTATTACTACACTGGAGTGTGACCGCCACCAAATAAAAATTTTACTATGAAGGCGGTCCTCCATGAGTCACAAAAAAATTAATACACCAGACAATCTGGTGGGTGTGGACTCCTTCGAAATACCCTTGAGGTTCGTCTTTACATTATAGGCTTTTTTATTACGTTCTTTCACATTTATCACAATTGTTTTTAGCTAGGATTTCACATGGCACAATTTTCGACGACTATAACAGGTAAACTTGTAGTTTTAACAGGAATAGACGCCGTAGCGCATGAAATTTTTATTATATTTCGAAATTAATTAGCATGGCAAAGGATACATTTATACGGATTTCTTAGTTTTTCATTTTGGTACATTCTTGGTAGGATCAGAAGTACATAGGCAAAAAAAAAAATTTGATCATTGAATATTCTTCAATTGACGGATCACCTCTTAATAATCACAATTGACCCTCAGTGGATCAATATTGCTAAAATTTGAGTCACATAGTGGTATCTAATTTGATTTTTTGCCCATAATAAATGCCGTCAAGCTGGACACTATTCTTATACGTACAAAATATTAGTTTCATAAATTGTATAGACATTTTCTCGATTTTTATCGTAAACGTATAATAATATATTATTATAAAGTGAATAGTACTATTCACTCGGGAGCAAAGGCAGGAATTAGTCAGTCGTTAATTATTAATTAGTTAATAATTACATGAATTTCATCTGCAATACGTTAGTATAAATTTTACATTGTGAACTGTACAGAATGGCACAACAAATAACAGGCCCCTGATCATTTGTAAAAAGAAGCGAGCACAAAGTGCAAATTTTCATTGCCAAAAGGCTGTAGTTGCGGGAATCGTGCAACAATTTAAAAATTGCGTTGGACTCTCGGTAAAATTCGGGGTAAAAATTTGTTTGTCGGATACGGACAAGGCAGGGGAGTTGGAATTTTTTGTGTCTTCTTGTACAAGCATGTAAATTCAACAATAGTCACTGAAGAAATTACAAAAAAAAGTTCGCAAGCACCTAGCCAGTTGATTGACCGTTGGCACGTCATAGACGTGGTTCTGCATCAATATTTCAATTTTCAATGGACAGATTATTTCCACGAAAAGCATTCCATCTTAATCTAGCAATTAAAACCTTGCCCCAACTACTTCTCCCAGACACCATTATTGCATTTTTACCGGAAAAACAACTTCAACCAAAACATGTTATAAAATTATTTAAAGAAACAATAACAAAAATACATTTACAGTGTCAAGAGAGATTCTTCTTCCAAATCCCATCGACAAGTTTTCTTTGACGAAAGATAGGGAAAAGCCATACCATGTACAGATTAGCGAAAAAGTAGCTTATGGCCACTCAAATTACATCCATGTCGTCCAAGAAGCACGAAATGGCAAAAATTATAATACATTTATACGAAAGGTGAAGAATCAAAACGAGATAAGTCCATTCTCAAACGTTTTGAACAGCGACAGGAAAAGTTTTTTTCTGCCGAATGAATTCAAATAAATAAAATTATTTCAATTCTCATATCAATTCATCTGGTTATTCATCTTCAAGAAAGTCTCACATACCCCCAGTGCAGCGTATATATTTTAGTAAAAACAATATAAGAGTTTACTTGATTTGGACTTAGCCCGTTTGATTTCTCTACAGGAATGTAATTTGAAGTAACCTACACTTCCTTTCACCGCATAATGTATTTTGATAACTTTTTCCACATCTATGCAAAAATATATTTTTTACATCCTCGTTACTATACTCAAGCCAAACAAGGTTAGTCAACTTCCTCCAATGAAAACTTTCACCCAGCACAACCGTGTCAAACAACTCTTGTGGAAAAGCATTTCAATTTTTTAGCAGTAGTAATTAGTGTATAATTTATACGCAGTTATTTGTTTCAGGAATGTCAGTGACGAATTACCACATGACTGATTTGACACAAGTTCCGTCTGTATCCACCAACAAGGCATTTACAGGAGCTGAATTTCCAGTGTTTAGTAACTAAAATACAATGTTAATTATCCCTACATTAAATATATTCTTGTCACAGTTACCCCACCCATATTATTTGGTTACAATTTCTGTTAGTGTGTTCAATAAATACAAATGATTTTGGTGAAGATAATCAAGCCTACTCTTTGAATTATTATTGATCATCTTAAACGTTATTTGCATAGTCTATTATTATTAGCGGTATTACAGAGCAAAAATGGTTTTAACTTGCTTTAATGTTACTATTATTAACCTCTGTTCTTTATCATTGCTAAAACAATACTCAAATACCAAGTTTGTTCTGTTAATTCGTTAACGTTAAAATTTGTTATTTAAAAAACATCCGTGATGTTGAATAAAAACGAGAAGAATAATTTGGAATTAAACGAAAAAAACATTTTGAAATCTCACAAAGTAAATTCAGTATTATTATTGTTGCTGTCGAACATTTTATTATTATCGATGAATATTACGAAAATCATTAATTATTGTTCCTTACACTAATAAATCGTGATTGAAAATTAATATTGAAAATGTACATCCAAAGAGATGTGAACGGACACCGTAAAATATCATTATTGTACAGAATACACATGTTTAACGATCAAGTTTTTTGTTAGACACCACAAACTAAAAAAAAAACAAACCCACAAGACATTCCCATTTCACACAGAAAATTATTATTTTTTATATTACACAAAATATTAAATTACTATTTTCCCCACACTTGAGAGACACTTTTGGTGCTAAAGACAAGTTTTTCATAGTACACACCATTATTTAATTAAACAATTAGCAAAACGAACAACCATGTGTTGATTTTTCTTCAAGATTCCCTTGTAGTTTGTGCTTATTGGTGAAGCACAAATGTCTTTTCAATTCTGGGTCAGAATTAAAACAAAAAATCTCATTTTTTTCGCTTATTATATGCATTTAACATGGCATTTAGTACAATACACAACTAGAACCCAAAAAAATGGTTGTAAAAATAGTATTTCCGAGTTCTTAAATATTGTTACCAAAATTATTAATTGCAACAAAAATTGTAATTACTTATTTTATTTACTTAATATAACCATTGTGGTGGTATATTTTATTCACAAAAACAGAAACCCCACGGATCACCATTAATTCATTATACGTATAAACATAAATCTAATTGCACTTAAATATGTATACTGTATTTCTTCCATAATGTATAGATAACGTAAACTCTTAAAAAAAGAATCTTTATTTTTCTCTTAAAATTGCCTGTTTTTTAGTTCGCAGCACCTACAAAAATACAAGAGTTTTCTCACAAGAATTTTCTTTCCATTTTTGCAAATTGGCTTTGACTTTTCCCTGGCTTTTGACACAAGAGATTCAGAACTTGTATGGGGAACGTGGCAGAAATTATACACCACACTACATTACGCTGGGACTTCACTATAAGTTTTTCGATAATACGAATACGCTTACACTTGTAAGATTTTTTCAACTTTGTACAATCAAATATATAAATTATATACGTATAATTAAAGCATCAGAATAAGCATCTTCTTTAACCAGAAACTAATCAAAATCATATTTGGTTCTTTGCTCCTTTGTTTATTCTCCCTTTTTCATTCTGTCTTCACTGTTGTTAACTTAAAATATTCACTGGGCAAAAACCTTATCGTTCAAAAATTTACATAATAATTCATAAAAGTATACACTACTTTACCAAACTAAACCTATGGCTATGGTGATGGCTATGAAATAACTTCCTATAATACAATATTATTTGGTTATACGCTTTTTTTCAGAATTTTCCGCTGAAGATAAATAAGGTTTGTATTATTACGCAGTGCACCTAGGTATTTCCTACATGTACCTATAGTTTATAATATGTACAAAAAAGTTAACAACAACATGTGTATTTTTTTAAAATTAGTTCAAAAACAAGGCGTACAGGGTATTAACAAGTACTTCTTAGACGTAATAATATATGTACTAATTATTTTACACGAGCAAAACGAAATTTCTCAATGCCACGAAGTGATATTTAATTCTCAAAATAACTTTTTACTTTTCCTGCTCTTTTAATTCTTCCGGTGTATTAATTCCAGGCTCCGTCCAGTGAGTACCGGAGCACGTTTATAACGGATTTTTAATGGAAATATTGACCGAAGCAATAATAGTAGTTATAATAACCTACAGAGAATCTCGTGAGATGAAACCCCACTTGATCCTTGGAGATGCATCAAAAAGGTAACTATTTTACAAATTAATTGTTGTAACCTATCACAAACAAATCATTCATTTAGAGGTGAAATATTGGGGGGGGGATTAAAAATATCTATACATGTGCTACTAAACGTATTACCCACCAGTGAATCGACGGAATGCACCTTGTACTTAAATAGAATATAAATGTTCGCTCTTCAATGAATTTGGAATGAAATGAGTCAATGAAAAGAGGAAAGGAATTCCTTAGCGTCCGTCATCTTTTTAAATAATTAGAGAAATTTATTTTACAGATGTAGACGTCATTAGGGGAAAAGTCAAATACTTGTTACGCCACCAACAATGAATGGCACACTCTCCTGCTGTGCCCAACAATATCAATAGCATCTAGGCAGACAATATGGGTTACTGTTAGCCATAGCTTTCCTTTACGTCTAACACTGCCGTAGACCTTATAGACTATTCAATTTGGCAAAATAAGGGTCTGTAAATTCAGAAAAAAAAGTGTTGCACATTACTACACCTCAGTGACATTTCGTTCTTGCAAACATGCACAGTACGTGCTCAATAGCCCAAATAAAACGAAAAAAAAGTCTATATGGAGGAGTAACAGAAGAGAAATTTGGGTTGGAAAAATTGCGAAAAAAGCAGCAAAATAAAATAATTTCCATCATAGCTGTATATAATACATGTGAGGATACGACTTCTTTACAGCCATAACATCCTCCAAGGTGTTTGTGTGTGAGCCAAGAAACGTGAGACGATAGTGACTTGAATGGTGACAAATTATTCCTAAACTAACGCCCATTATCAAACTATTTAACCAAAAAGTCTCATTCTACTTCCACTTTACACCATGATTTACTGACGCATGAGACTTGCTCTGATGACAATTCTTTTTGTGCATAAACCAAATCTGTTGTATACTTTGTCGACATCGTCAAATGGGAAAAAATATGGTCAAAAACAAGGGAGGAGAGGAATAAAAAGGGGGAGAAATGGAGGGAGAGAAGAAGAAAGAGAGATTTAGGCAGAAAGAGAGGGAGAGAAAAAAAGACAGAAAACATGATTATTATGGTATGGAGATTGTTGACATTTTTACATATTTGGATTTGGAACAGTAACAACAACAATTCCGTTCGCCCGTAATACCTTCACAGTGACATTAAGAAGATTCACCGTTCTTCAACAACTACCACAACTCAATAAGAACAAATGCCTTCATGTCTCTGTTTCGCTCTCCTTTCTCTCTCTCTTTTCTCTCTTTTGCTCTCGCTCCCATTTGTACAATGTCCGTCTGTCTATTTATTTCTCCATTTTTCTCTCATTCTGGTAATCTCTCTCTCTCTCTCTCTCTCTCTCTCTCTCTCTCTCTGTATCTTCTCTCCAAATTTTTCTCCCTCCTTTCCCTTCTCCATCTCTGCTCTGCAAAACTCAAAATCAAACAAATCCTATCAAGATGGTGGTAATGACGATCATGACGAATAATTTCCACCCCAAAAAAAACTATCCCACGTAGCAAAGAAAAAAAAGTAACACATGTAAAAAGTTCCCAATTTTTTTTTGAAACAACTCGCACACACATGTTGTTCTTTTTTTTGTCCTCAGAGATTTTGTTTGTGTAAATATACGTTGTGAAATCCAATACCTGTCTACTATATCAGCCTACCTACTTAGCCCCATGCCACTACCTGTATTTTATTATATTTTCTCCCAGCCACCTGCTACCACTTGGGCATTCCTTCACTTGATCTTTCAATGGTCAGCATAATATTCGTTTGATCTCCCAAGCTTTGATTTTTTTTAAACCCAAATAATAATCCTGATCATAATACACTACAATTTTCAGGCATTAAAAAAAATTAACAATCCCTCTTTCCCTCTCTCTCTCTCTCTCTCTCTGCGTCGATCTAGCGTCTCAAAAGACTACTCAGAAGAGAAGGACCTCATTATGTATTTAATTTCATAACCTTGGTCATTATTTCAGATATAAGCTGACAACAGGTAAACGTAGAGACAACCAGCTGTGAAATAGCCACATAAATTTCCTCACCACCCACACATGAGCATTGAAGTCATCGTAAACTTTTCTTACCTCAACCGATAGTCATCTTTTTCAGAGTTTTTCTTACTTAAAACCCACCACTTTTTTTTTCTCTCTCCCTCTGTCTGTATAGAATGTGGTAATCTGACTGGTAGTAAGTACACGCAGTGTATTTGTCTATATTGCCTACATCTTGGTGCCCAATCCACAATCTTGTCTTTACATTCACGACTATATAAATCTGCTAAATACTATCCACACACTTGTTACCAATCAGCCGGTTTCTTCTTTTTTTTTTCAGACCTAAAACTGCCTAGAACAAGATAAAGCAACGTCTCTCTCTCTCTATTTTTCTTTACTTTTACAGCAACAAGGTACTATATTATTATTGCGTTAGAGAGAGAGAGAGAGAGAGGACGAACGTGGTATTTTCTACAATAACAATAACAGTTGCTGCTACTACAACTACCTGGTCTTATAGCAATAGTAGCATTCTCTCTCTCTCTCTTTCTCGCATCTCTTCATCTCCTCTCTCCCTTAATAAACGTGTGCAAAGGCCGAATGAGCGTTGGAAACTCATCATGAGCATCATGATCTTCTTCATCTCTAGCCTCCTCCTCCTTCTAATCAATTTATAGTACCCCTAACTACCTACAAGCAGTATTACATAGATTACAAATTCAGTTCAATGATCATCACTAGCACCTCCCCCTCCTCCTCCTGCCAACCAACACCATACATTAATTATTTCCCTTCCTTTTAATTTTCTTTTGTGCACAAGAAGCAAAGAGAGAGAGAGAGAGAGAGAGAGAGAGAGAGAGAGAGCAGAAATTACATCTTGAGGCGCATTGATGGTATAGTGTACGGGATAAAAAAAAATCCTTTTCGCCTAGAAGCAACAAAGCATTGGCTAGCAGAGAGAATTAGCATGGTGTGATTGGATGAAAACTTGAAAAAGAAAAGAAGAGGACAAGTTTTGTAAATTTTTTTTCTTCCATTACATTGTTTCTTTTCTGTTTACTACGTGTGTGTATATGAAAGGAAGAACAAGGGCTACAAAACAAATAAACAACCACTTCTGTATGTCTCATTTCTTCATCTCCATCCCTCTTCCTCTTTTAACGTTATATAGGTTTTTGAAGGAAAAACTAAAAGGGGGAGAAATGCAATTAGAATACTTTCCTACTACTATTTAGTACCTCCTGTCAAAAAGTAAAGTGCAGGGAACAAAAGATTTTCATAAATTCAAAACGCACAACTTCTTTTTTTTTCCATATGGTGGCAGATTAAATGCTGAAACTTCCATGTATATTTATTCTAATGCATGTGAGTATGACGGTTTTCCTCTCCATATTATTATCCATCTCGCTTCCCTCTCCCTCTCTCTCTCTCTCTGCTTCAATTTCTGTCTCGCTTTTCCATCTTCTCCTCTTTTTCTGTCCTCTCCTCTGTTTCAATTTCTGTCTCGCTTCAATTTCTGTCCTCTCCGCTGTTTCAATTTTCTATCTTCTCCTGTTTTTCTATCCTCTCTCTTTCTCTTTTTCTCTCTTCCATTCTCTCTCTGCCTAACTCCTTCTCTGTCTCGTCCTTTTACTCGTGATCCCTGTTTCCATTCATCCTCTCTTCTCACACCTCTCCCTATCACAGAGATCACTTTCTCTGGTCCATTCTCTCTATACTTTCTCTCCTGTTTTCTGTGCCTCTCCCCGTCACGGAATCGCTCTCTTTCCGTCTCTTGCACACATAATGAAGTCTCCCACGCCGTATCATCTCCGGCTGCCTCAACGCTGTCCCAGTCTCTCTATGCGTCTCTCTGTCGCCTTCCCTCCCAAAACTTCTTTAACATACGCGGAAAAGTGAATTTTTAAAGACAAATATTAAAGAGAAAGAGAGGGAGGGGGAGAGGGCGAGATAGAAAGGAAAGAGTCATTTAAATTTCAAATTTTCATCCAACTCTCAAAACGTTTCCACCGCCTCTTCCCACACGTCGACCACTAACAACGTAATAAATATCGTGCCCGACTCCGAGTCAACAAAGCACGTTCGTCCATGGATTATTTCGTGTCTCTTCTCTCTCTCTCTCTCTCTCTTTCGCTCTCTCCTCAACCCGGCTATATAATGTTTCAACAACTACTCCCATCATCTTTTTCCTTCTTGTTCCACGACCTTTCTGTTACTGTCTCTAAGGGTGTAAAAAAGCAGATGTTACTTTATATAGGTACATACAGAGATGACCCCAAGAGCAAAAAAAAAAAACCACCAAATGACAACGGAAGAATTATATTATAAATATTTAAAAAAAAATAAAGAAATTCAAGAAGAACAACTTCAGTTACAGCAATGCAGCCCTCATAATTTAGCCACGAATTGCAAAAATCTTATTCAAGGGGGGAAAGAAGTACCACATATTTATATTCATGTAGTAAATGACCAGCAATATATCTCAAGCAAAAATTTTTTTACAACAATGTTTTTGTATGTAATTCCTGATTTCTCTCCCATGACTTGCTGCTGCCAATTGTCAATAGAAAAATATTCCGTAAAGCCCAAATTTATAATACGCCATTCCGCCTCCTCGTTCTTACTGCCTCCTGCTAGCTTCAGAAGAATGTCAGAATTTGAATATGCCGGACAATGAATAGTAACCAGAAAAATTGTCCGAATGGATTTTTCAGTGACCTAACCAACACTTCCAAAAAAAAATTCAACCTCACTTGCATTCCGCCAAGAATTCTTGTTCTCACAGATCGTCTCCCATTTCTATTATTATTACTATCATAGAATAATAATTATCTCTGATGAATCATCCCCCCTCCATACTATAGGTTCATCATACGGTAATAGCAATTATGATTATCCTTTTACACATTTTTTTTTGTTCTTTTGCAAATAACAAAAGAGACTCAACCCTTGGCTTTGAACTTTTGGGGTATAATCATCACCACATCCTTCGTGGCGTCTCCTCCCTCTAATTTTAAAGAAAAATATATTCTTTTTTAAGCTCACCAACTACCACACCGCAGTTTCATACAGGGAAGGTTAGGGATTATCTATACGTTCGTAGAAAGTTAATCATCCTCCGTATCCTCCGCCTCTTCATAAAAACTCTTCCCCGTCATTTTACATTCCAAGTTTTTGTTTTAAAAAAATTAAAGAATCCAAATCATAATACTTGTGATCCCACACGAGTTGAATAGAATAATAAGAAGATGGAAAAGAAAAGAAAAAAACAATTACATGTACTACATAAAGGAGAAAATGATCAATGGCTCATTTGTTCCTTCACTTCTGTATTATTAAGGACGAATAAATTTGTTTTAGACTATTACACTCATTATTAAATGTTCCTACACCCAAATGCTAATCGTTCGATGGAGGGAGATCAACTATGTATTTGCCTTTTTTTGTAAAGTCAAGACAAGAGTGAGAGAGAGAGAGAGAGAGAGAGAGAGAGAAGAAAAAATAATAGCCCCAGCATTTGATTTTTATGTGTGTGGGCTCAAATACACAGACATAAACACATTCTCAAAATCTGAATAGAAATTGCAGAAAGATTTATATGCAGTCTTGAGGGAAAAAAACATCACATAAAAGAGTTGTACCGTGTGCGTGGAGCAGTAAACGACATTATAATAATACAATCGCCAAAAAAGAGTTATTGTAATCATTCGGTCAAACATGGCCTTTATAATCATATAACATAATCATAATGAGGATAATAGTTCTTCCTCGTTTTCCATCCAGCCCCTTACAAGAAGGAGTAGACAGAAAAAGTATTTAAAAAATCCAAAAAGATGTATCTCTCCGTCCAGTATAATTTTCACTCAGCAACAATAATCATCATTTTGATTATTTAGTCATTTTCTCTCTCTATGTCTCTCTCTCCCTCATGAAACTGACACAACCCACCAAAGTCTGTCAATGCACCTTCCTACATATTTATTACACATGTAGGACTTGCACAAGAGCTCTTTTTGCGTAGAGGTGTAGAGAGAAAGAGACGAGAGGAGGAGAAGGGAGCACAGAAAGGGCGACGAATTCTTTTCAAAAAGCGTTTCGAACCCAAAAGGATTATTACAAAAAGATAAAAAAAAAAGTTGGTGGAGTTATGAGTGTGAGTGAATCATCAGGATCATCTCAACACGAATCAGTGTGCGAGAAATATGAGATGGATTTGTTGAAGAATGTAGAACTTTACACTGCCTCAACAACATCGAGTCGACAGAGAGAGAGAGAGAGTCAGAGTAGAAAAAGGGAGACAGCGAGAGAGAATAGCAACGAAACAGAGAGAGAGAAAGGAAAAGAACATCTCCTGGCTAGTTTGCCTCGAATTTGAATAATAATTACTTTGTGGTCGGCTAATAATAATGCCAGAGAGTGGTGGCACGTGGGAGGACGGGATTCTCTACTTTTCCCCTCTCCTCCTCCTTCTTCCACATCTCTCACGAATTTTTTTTCCAACAACAGGAGAAGAGGAGGTATCATCAACATTATTATTATTATCATTATCACCCTCATCATCAACAGAAGGTGAGACATGTAAAAATATACGCCTGAAAGAGAGAGAGAGAGAGAGAGAAATGGATAAAGAAAAAAAAAGAAATAAAGTCTATATAAAAATTCATCCCGAACTTCAACAAAGCCCTGTAAAATCCGTGCTAGGTGTAATTATGTAAATCATAGACTATAAAAAAAACTAACTTTTTCTCACCATTATTCCCTCCCCATTACTATTGTTAATGGCTTTCCCTCGCAAACCACGCTCACAAAAAATACCTTGTACTAGTACATAAGTTTTGAAAAGGAAAATACTACAGTAAAAAAAGAACAAGTGTATTTTTATACAGCTTTTTAAATAGTAGATAGAAGTACCGGGAGGATGTTGAGAGTCTTAGGTAAAGGTAAGAAGGGAGGAAAAGAAAGATGTCGAGAAACTCTGTCGTGAATAACAATAGTACAGGATGGTAATAATAGTCTTGGTGGTTGAGGAGAAATAGGCATTAATTATTATTCACCACGTACATAGGCCCTACAAAGTATACAATGAGGCACAATGGTAAATATATTATAGTATATTTTAAAAGCTGATTTTTTTTACAGGCATAAATATGTAGAAAGAAGTTTTCTACATCTCCCAATCTGCATTGTGTTCCTTGGTCAATTTTCTCCTGTGTACGTGCTACAACACAGCAAGTAAATATCAGCTGTTTTGGACCTAATGAATGTATTTTATCCCATTTGTCATCTGTTCTATTAAAACCGGCTATTGACGCACACATCTGCAACTTCTTGAGGGATTTTCATACACATCCCAGCTTTTGAAGGAATTTTCAAACGTACCCGCCACAGTGTTTGGTTTGAATAAAAAACAGGAGAAAGAAAGTAAACAAAAGATGAGCAAGGACCCATTTCATTGACTGATTCCAATTCTTTAATTAGAAAGACATGAGAATCTTGCAGGGCAAGATGGAATATTTTATAGTCTATTTTTCACGCCGTTATCTAATCCGCTTGGGTATACGTCGTTAAACTGCAAGGCTAAAAGGGACGGTTGTGATATTTAAATTTTTACTCTAATTTAGCTGCTTCTTTAGCTTTCAATTAAAACCTCAAGGTTTCTTTTGCTTCGCATTTTCGGACAGAATAATGTCCTGTCAAATTAAATTTGTTTTCATGGAGAAGAAGGATAAAAACAATGCGAATGTTTTCGGCATTGACCTTTTTTTAAAAAAAAAGCAAGTAGCAATAGTCCTGGTACTAATGTTCAAGTATAAGGCACTTTTCTGGTATATCCAAACATACAAAAAACCTCAGCTACCTTTTAAATACCGTCGTCACGTTTGGAATACAACAATAAATGTTCTTGTCACAGCCCCAAGACCGTTTATAGATCACAAGTATGGTAGATTAATTTTTTTTCTATTTTGTTACATGGACGGGGACACACCCAATATTTTGTTATGTAAACCTATGTAGTATATCTATGTGTTACACGATATATAGATATTCGATGTAATTGGTTCGAAATAATCGTTCTCTTGCCGACATAACATTACTAACACCTACAAAAAGCTACTGATGATTCGATTACAATGCTATACACAAACACGCTCGAATTAATAAAAAATATATATAATTCGATTATTTAAACTGGCACTTGTGTTACGTAGTAGTAGGAGCAATAACAAATTCATTATTCACTTCAAAATAATCGCCATCAATTACCCATTTAGAAAAGTACACAATATTGGCACTTGGAGAACCCTTTTTTTCCACTGCCTTTGCTCAAAGGCATGGCAATTAAATTTTTAACGATTTGTTATTTATATGTTATACTAAACTATTATTAAAAATAGAAAGACCTTTGATGCGCATGAAGATTTTTTTTTGTATATTATATGTATACATAGTATGTATGTATTACTTTTCTTACAATGAGAATTAATCTGCACCCTACCTACTTGGACATGTAAATCGTATGGATTGCTTTGCAGGATCTTGTTACTGCAGATCGAGCACTTTTCAGCTTTTACTTTACTTATACAAATATAATATTGCACAATCCCGGCACCATTTCCCGTTTTCCTTTTCCGGGATTTTGAATGGGGATTATGTATAATGACGACAATTCCTAAATGGCAACTAATAAAGGTGCTTTAACTTTCTTTTAAACGTTGGTCCGACCTTCTGCCTATTCTATTCTATTCATATTCACATTAAAAGTATAGACATTTCCTTCCTCTCACTTCTCATGAAAAACTGATTGTCACCGATGAAAGCCAGGAATATTCATTGTTACGCACTTTAACCCCCTCATGTGAAGCGGTGTGACTAAGGGTAGTGGCTTGGTAATGAGTAATAGCATGTAAAAAATTTAGAACTAAAAACCCTACAATAGAAACACATGTCAGCACACTGAAAATCTTACGGTCGTAAAGACGACAATTAACTAAAACTACACACAATTAAATCCTAAAAGCCTAATCATTACTGAATGGAATTATCATCAAAAATTTTAACCTAATAATAATAACCTTCTACAAAATTTGTAAAAAAAAAAATGCACCGAATAGAAAAATCTCTACACGCATATGCAAAAAAAAGTATCTTGTAGAACTCGTATGGTAAAAAGTAAAAAATACCCCCACAGGTCAAAACATTTTTGCCTTTTTACAAGTAATTAAAAAATTGTGGTTCACTCATCATAAATGATGCAGTATTTTTCCTAACTGTGCGTTAGCATGAGTATAGAATTTTAAATAAACTAAAAAAAAAAGCTTTTTTTTGTAAATACTACTACAAATATTGGTGTTGATGATAAGAATGTTTGTTTTTTTTTTGTTTTTAAAAAAAAGGAGAAAAAACTCGAAAAAAGTTCAGCACTTTATCGGGCCAGATGAGTCAAGTGCGGGGAAGTGGGTGAGTGCATCCCTCCCGGGTAACATTGGGGTGGCTGGGGGTCAGAGGGGTAATGGTACAAAACATTGGAATTAGGGGAAGGACTATGAGGGAACATCATGCCCGTGGATGTGGCCG
Source organism: Disparrhopalites patrizii (assembly GCA_034698585.1). Taxonomy (NCBI): domain Eukaryota; kingdom Metazoa; phylum Arthropoda; class Collembola; order Symphypleona; family Sminthuridae; genus Disparrhopalites; species Disparrhopalites patrizii. The sequence goes on along the minus strand of JAQGBT010001445.1, from coordinate 10,763 downwards.
AGCTCGGATGGTAATTATTATTGATGGGGGAGCCGTACATGGACGGCGAGTGATGGAGCCCCGTCATCGGGGGCTGTGATTGGGTCGAGTATGGAGAGGAGCTAAGTCTTACTTTCACATCGCCGTGATCCGAGGCATTCGGATCCGCCGCATAGGTCAATTCCGTCTCTTCATAGCCCGTCGCACTCATCCGCTGGGTGTCGCTCCCGGAATTCGGTGGATCGGGTGAGTTGAGGCACGTCTGGATCAGGGCCTTCCCCGCCTCGGAGGTAATCATCGGCTGCAATTTCCGCGTCGCAAACGTGTACACGTGCCCCGTCTCCGAAGCCACCAGCAACATCACTTGGGTCCCAGTGAGCGTCGACAATTCGTACGCCTGAAAATCCAGAAACAGAAATAAACCACAATTACAACATGTTACAAAATCATCGCGGTTAATTAAGACAAATTCCCTAATAAATACGATAATTAAATACAAATTAAGATACAAATTCGCTAATAAATATGATAATAAAATATGTACAAATGAAGATACAAATTCGCTAATAAAGATGATAATAAAATATGTACAAATGAAGATACAAATTCGCTAATAAATATGATAATAAAATATGTACAAATGAAGATACAAATTTGTTAATACGTGATTTTTTAATATTTTGTCACTTTTCGATCATTACAAAACACCACCTGTAATTCCGACATACCAGACACCCCACAATGACCATAATACAAATACAGGATCAACGGAAAAGGGAGAAACCATACATTAGTCTTCATTCTTTTAGCATTGTAGACGTAGCATAAGTCAAACCCGACATTAACCCCTGTTCAAGATCACGAGGGCAATAATTTGTTTTTCAGGGAGACATCAAAGTGAAAGCAATGCAACAGGTGATTTTTTTTCAGAAACCGTGTAGGATCTACCTGTGACAGCTAACACATCGTTTATAACCATTTGACAAATAGCAATAACATTTTTACACCTTACGCACTTTGTCTCTTGTTCTCTCCGTCCGTACCTACTTATTTACATAATCCATAATCCATACCAGAAAAAGGTCCAAAAGTAAAGGTTCTCCGCTCGTCTCCAAAAATCAGGGGAGAAGGAATTATAAGCGTATATATTTTCTCTTTAAATGAGTGAACAACCGTTGAAAGAGTCACATAAAATGTAGAAAGGTCAGGAATACGTATTGTCCGAATTGGGCGAGCCCACCCATTACCAATCTACGTATTAGGAACGTGGCCTAATATAGAAATGAAGAAGACGGTAAAGTGTATCTCTTTCCCTTGTGATGAACATTACCTATGCCACATCGTAGGATTGAACAAAATAGACAAAAACTCCAAAAATGTCCATACTCTACTTTAGCATAGACAGGAAAAAAAAGAGGCATAACATACTACGACCACAATCAGCTGACTAAAAGTCCGGTGGTTTTCAGTGAGATCCATTTTTTTTTTTTTTTACAAAATCCCACTTGTTTTTTTTTCTCTTTTGTACCTGTTCAACGATCTTTTAAGCATGAGAGGGAGAAATGAACTATGCTATACTACTGTTGCCGTAACTGAAAATAACAGAACAACAATCATCATCATTTGACAGTCTCATAATTCTTTGGCCCTTTCCTTTCTTGTATCCAACATAGTTGTAAGTAGTAGCAACACTCCAAAATATGGTGTGATTTATGACAATTATATGACTGATTTTTCCCCCACTAAACTCCTGTTACCCAATAATACACTTTTTTTTAATAAGATGAAGCAAAATGTTGCCCAAATCAACTAAAAGCAAACAAACCTTGTAGGCTAATCAAGTACACTGTCCTACAGTTTACTTTTCATAATTGATTTCGTGTTTTATATCGTAAATTAATCAATATCAGTATTTCAGTATATTACTGAAAACTATAAAATAAAGTGCTTCCTAAAAATCCTCAAAATTTTCAGGAGTAACTTATACTCCGATTTTTCCCCGGAAAACAACAAAAACGAGTACCGAGCCAGGGACATGCCAATGCGGAAAAAATAGATCAAAAATCGGCTAACAGCTGAAACTTCTGCCAATATTTCACGTTTAAAACATATAAAGGAAATTTCGCAGTTACCTATGCGTACAAAATAAACCAATATATGGCGTGGATGCAACAAAAAAAAAAAAAGATTTCGAAATAAAACATTTCTAAAAATTCATCCTTCAGTGGGTATGATTAAAAAGCAGCCAAAGTAAAATAAATAATAATAATAAAAGTATTACGAGATACAAGAAATCCTCACAGAGATCATGTGGACAGCAAATTTTAATCGTGTGACTGCCAAAGAAGAAGAAAAAGAAAAATGTCCTGTTTGTGACATATGGGAAATGACTTGACTTGATATAAGCATATTCTTTGCCGCTCCTCTCCTGCCCACACTCGTCATTTTTGACTAATCTAAATTACTCCCGTCGTGATGGTGGTAAATAGGCAATGGCACAAGACTTGCTTTTTTTTTCTGGGTGTGAGTTCAACTCAAGAATTTTTATTCAAATTCGATGTAAGTACATCCGTTTACTTGCGTCTGGTCTCTCCCCCCTACGATTTTTTTTCTGTATACTTCCATCTCCTCCTTTTCCATACATTTGTAAATAAAATGTATAAAAAAAACTCCCAAACATTTTTTCACTATATGATTACTAATCAAATAACACCCACGACGAGACCGTCATAAGAGAGATATTGCCATTTTTTACCATCACAAATGCACCAGAACCGTGTTATACCATTAGGAATGCATTGATTTCACTCTTCATATGATATGAAAGGGTTAGAAATAAATTTAGCTACACGGAGTGTCAGACAGACGGAGAGAGAAATGAAGGTTTGCATACAACGAAAAAAAAAAAAAACGGAGGCAGGTATTATAAACTGAAACATTGCCATGTACCTCGAGAACCTGATTTTTCTCCCTTGTACACACACATGGACACTCTTAAGATCCTTTCTACTTAATGTTATTAAGAATTAAGACCAAGGTACGGTGACAATGATGATGACATTTCTTCATACAGCATACGAAATCCATAGAGCATAATCTCCCAATTGTTCCCCCCCCCTCACTCCTATAATAGTCCATGCTTAAAAGCTGATTATTATTATTATTACAGCCAGTATTGAAAGAAAGTTGACATGTCACCATGAGGATGTTGATGATGACGATGATCGGACTTGTCATGAGTGAAGGGGCAACAGACATAGAAAGGAAGAGAGAGAGAGAGAGAGAGAGAGAGACAGAGACAGAGACAGAGAATGGAGAAAGAAAGAAGGAAAGAGAGAGAGAGAGAGCATTTATTAGCAAAAATGTTCATGTGTCTCACTGTCTCACAACGGACTGTACAACAACAACATACAACTTCACTTGACACCTCAGCCCTTGTTATCTGACAGAGATCTTCGTAAAACGTTTTTTCTACCCCTTTCTCTCTCTCTCTCTCTCCCTCTCTTTCTGTGGCATTTAATGCGTACACCCAGCAACAAGAAAAAGAGAGAGAGAGAGAGAGAGAGAGAGAGCGAAAAAAAAGAAAAAGTAATAGCATATAGATTATGTGTGTTTGCGTGCTGTAGTAGCACATGAAGACTGTAGCAACACACCGCAGCGTGCCACAAAATACTACACTTTAGTCTATGTTAATGAAGACTATGAATCTGCTCCTCCTCCCCTCCAACCCACGCTCTTTTTTCTTGGGGTACACAAAAAAAAATATCAAGAAAGAAATAACAGCTTTTCCTCAATGCAACATCATATAGTGGATGATACGAAAATGAAACACGCATTTTTTTTTTAATACCGGAGGCTCTAAACGAAGAAGAAGAAGAGAGCTTTATTACTCACATACAAACACCAACAGATTTTTTCCTGTGATAGCTCAAATAAATGTTCATTCAAAATTCTTAGTACATTCATTTTTTTTTTCAGTTCTATAGCTTTTTATCACACACGTATACAACTGGGTAAATACTGGGGAGAGAGTAAATAAACTGAAGAAAATAACGAGAGAGAAAAAAGGAGGAAGCCAGGTAGCCAGACAAGGAAGTAACAAAAAAAAATACACGTACATATGTATGTACAAGGAAGAAAAACAAGGGGGAATTAAGTGAGGAAAAAGACACGAGATATCCCGAGGAAAATGCAAGATGATCAAAATGGAAAATACAAAATCACTCAAAGGGAGGAAAGGACAGAGAAAGAGGTTGAATGAAAAAAAGATCGGGAAAATGGACGAGCAAGAGACGCGCAATTATGATTTATAGGGAGAAAAGTAAAAAGAGAAGAAGTAGGGAGAATGATAGATCAAAAAAGCCACAGAAAGAGTAGTGAAAAGAAAGAGAGAGAGAGAGATAGGAGTGAAAAGAGAGGGAGAGAGATAAAGAAGAGGGAAAAGAGAGGTCGAGAGAGAGAAAGAGGAGTGAAGAGAAATGGACAGAGAGAGCGAGGGAAAAGTGAGCAAAACACAAGAAGAACATTGCCAATAGACAGAGAGAAAGAGAGAGAGAGAGAGAGGGAGAGAGAGAATGGAGAAAGAAAGAAAGAGAGAAAGATAGAAATACAGGCGAGAGAGAGAGACAGCGAGAAAGTGAGGGGGAGCGAAAAATGCTCAAGAAAAAGGGAACGGAAAAGAAAAAAAAACAAGAGACAGAAAGGGACACACACAGGCACACATATGTACAACTTGCATGAACTGCACATAAATCTGACGATGCCGAGAAAAATTATGAGAATGTACAGGTGCTACATATGTATTACATTCTATCCATACTAAAACGTATGACAATGTATTTTCAGTAACAATTTATTGTACAGAGTCGGAGAATAATAATAAAATGAAAAAAAAAAATTTGGAGTGTGTAGAAAGGAAATAACAAGTGTTGTGCGTATACGAGTAATTTTGCTCCTTGTGCATGCACATCTATACACATGCAAACGTACATAGATATACGTACATATGTATGTGTATGTCTGTGTATATTTCAAAAAAAATCTTATTCATAGATTGAGAGTGCGATTTAGAAAAAAAAATACAACAAGGGAGTCTCTTTAGTATCTTACAACGTGTGTAGAAAAGGGAGTCTTTAATAATAAATCTTGTAAAAAAAAAAAGACAGAAAAGGGGCTTTGTTATGCGTAAAAAAAAAGAGTGTCTCGATTATGCACCTAAATGGGGAGTTACTCACGTAGTGAGAGTTTTTTCAGTATGAAGTATGTGGTACATACCCAGACGAGTTGAAATAATGAAATACCATCGTCATTTGAATCACTTACCTCGCGGGATGTGTGTAGTACTTAAAAATTGTGTATGTGTAGCTAAAGAGAGAGAGAAGGACGTTTACTCGTATACATAAGTATTTAATATTATTATAAATAAGCACCTGAATATGTGTGTGTGAAGCTGGTTGTATTTATTACAATGTATACTACAAGAGAATATATTTCTATATGTATACCTCCTGGCATTTCTCAATCGTTCTCTCTCTCTCTCTCACTCACTCAACCATCCACCTAAATATTGTAAGTTAGAAAGAAGAAAAAAAATCTCTCGCATCTCATATGCACATGATATTATTCTTCTTCTTCGTCATCATCATCATCATCGTCTTCACATTCAAAATATAGCTCGCACCCGTTATTTCCTCCTTTAATTGTTGACACTAAGAAGTCGAGGACTCAATTTCAATGAACCTCATCCCCCTATTTCAAGACTGGAGAAACCGAAAATAATATCCATATGACCCTAGCACTTGACCCGGAGACACAGGACCGGGAGAAAAATCCACGTGGCCCTAATAAGCACGCCGCCGTCGCCGTCGTCGTTTTACCTCTTAGCTAAAAAGAAGAAAATGAACACAGAACAACAACAACAGCAACGAGGTGGTGGTGGACACTGTATACATGTTATTTGTTGATGTCCACACTATATCTTCCATGAGTCAGGAGTCAGAGGCAACAACAGCATGAAGCCAGGAATTCTTTCAAATCTCTCTCTCTCTCTCTCTCTCTCTCTCCCTCTCTCTGTCTCTCTTTGCCTCTCTCTCTCTCTTTGCCTCTCTCTCTCTCTCTTTCTTTCGCTCTCTTGCTCTCTCTCTCTCTTTCTCTCTCTCTCTCTCTCTTTCTTTCGCCCTCTTGCTCTCTCTCTCTCTTTCTCTCGCTTGCTCTCTCTCTCTCTTTCTCTCGCTTGCTCTCTCTCCTCTCTCTCTCTTGCTCTCTCTCCTCTCTCTCCCTTATTCTGCCACCCAATCGTTCTTTTGCCATTCTTCTCTATGTGTCAGAATTTTCCCTTGACTTCAATCTCCCAGTCTCTTCTCTCTTGATCTGTCTCGATATGTTTTTTCTCAGTCTCCTGGCCTCCTTTTGGTATGTCTCGCAATATTTTGTCTCTTTCCCCCATTGTCAATATTATCTCTCTCCTTCCCTCGATTTTTTCTCTTGATTCTTCTCTTTGTTTTCTTTCATTCTATCCGATTTTTTCACTTGCTTCTCCTCCTTGTGTTTCTCATTCTACTTTTCTCCTTCTCTTCATTTTTCTTACTTTTTTCTTCATTCTTCTCCCTGTTTCTCCTTCTCCGGATTCATTCTCACCGTCTCCCAATTCATTCTCTTTCTCCTTCTCTCGATATCTTCTTGTACTAATAAAGTTACGCTTTCCCTCCTGTATAGTTTCTAAGTTTCTCCTTCCCTCTCCATTTTTCACTCATCTGTCTTTCTCTTGTCTTGACCTTGCTAAATTAGAAATATTAGAAATTAAAATATTCTTTGCCTCTTTCTCGGACTATAATCTAGGTTACATTTCCCTCTTTTCATCCGTGTTCATGCTTCTCTCTCCATTTTTGTCCATATCCTCATCTTCCCCTCTTATTCTCTGTCCGTTTCTTATTTCTTCTCCTTTTGATTTACCCTCATGTTTTTCCCTGCCCCTATCTCTGTCTTTCTCCTTCGCATTATTTTTCGGTTTCTTTCACTTCCCTGCTTTTTTGTTCTAATTTGTGTAACTAAATTTCTAATTTCCCTGTTCACGTCTCATATTGGGAGAATCCGTCTGTCTCGCTTTTATGCCATTTACTGTATCCCCGTCTCTCTTCCCGTCCCTCTTCATGTAATTACTCTTCTTATTGCACTCTCCCTGTCGTGTAATCTCTAGTTCCCTGACTGCCTCTCCACTCTCAGGCTCCTTGTCTCTTTCTCTCGTTTTGTCTCTCCCTTTTCATGCGCTGTTCGAACAATGCGTGTCTCTCTCTCCCACTCTCCTCTTCAATAATAAAAAATAACATTTTTTCTCTCATATGCACTTGAAGGAGTGGAACCTCAGAAAAATTGAGAGAGCGTCCGAGAGAAAGGTGTGCTCGCCTTACAGTAATAATAAATAAATAATTGTGGATAGAAAAAAAAAATTCAATGATACTACCCACACATCTCGGCTACACATGCTTTTTTTTTTTATTCTCACGCTTATTAGTCGTCATAACCCGCAGAGTAAGTAACCTTTGAGAATGAGCTGATTCATATTTTTAATGAAAATCTCTTCTTTTTTGAAAAAGAAGTTCATGATTAGCAAACCAAGAATTTTTATACCGGAGGGAAAAAGGAGAGTGCCGCACCTAATCTGTACAGACTTCAAGTACGACGATACTGGCGATGCACATGAAAGGGGATTTACCAATTAGGAAATAAAAATAGTCTTTAGGTCAATGACGTAACAGTTTTGGTGGCACATGGTAGGGAATGAATTTAAACGGCATTCCTTTTAGCTCTGCGTGCTACCGTATTCACTAAAAAAAAAAACGAAGTCACAGAGCAAAAGAGGAAGTAAAATGCTTTAAAATAACCGGGGAGAGAAAAAAACTGAAAAGTACATTAGTTGCTCATCTACTACCCGGAGAGAAAGAGGCGAAATCTCCCGGGAGAAAGCAGGCAACTCATCTCTCCGGGTTTCCTTTGAATGGATGAATTCAAAAAAATGTATGGTAATCGGGCACGTTGCTGAGGGTAAAGCCGAGAGGAGGAAATGGAGGCATCTTCATTTACAAAAAAAAAAAATTCTAGCAATTCCACGCGGTTCTATTGTGGGAGATGGGCCAAACCGAAATTATACAGTAATGAAAAATCCTTCTCTTTCTCTCTCATCTTACCTCTTGGCAAAGATTTGCACAAGGATGAAAAATAAATTATTTTTGAATGTACCAAAACAAATTATAAAAAATTACGTTTACTCCCAAGAAGCGTATAAGCCAAAAGCCGATGTCACGTGCTTTTTTACGATCTTCCTCAGTCCTTTTTTTGGAGCTGATGATATGCTTTTGAATCCCATAATAAGATCCGTCCTCTTTACAGCCTTTTTACCAAGATCATTCAAGGAATAAAAAGAGAGATGAAGAAATATAAAGAGTAATTGGATCCTAAATTCTTAATATAACATTAAACACGGACTATCTCTCTCCCCTGACCTTTAAACCTTGCCATTACGGCCAATTTATTTTTTGTTCTGTACCAAATCACCATTTGCGTTAGAAAAGGAAAGGGAAGTTGTTTGCTAAGGACATATGAGATGAGCACGAGAGTTGGTATTTACTTTTAAAATAATGATTCGTAATAATTTTAAAAAAATGAATGCAAATAAAAATGTCATTATTATTAGTGTCATTTCTTTTTTGTCATTACCTTCTTCATGATGCCAGTCTTGCGCTTGGAGAAGGTGGTGTACCGCCGGAGTTTATTGTCAATAAATTCCATTTTAATTTTAACTCGACCTTTCGTCTTCTTGCCATTGGGCGGCGGGGCCTTCTTGGGCTTCCCCTCCCCTCCTCCCCCACTGTGATTGTTATTATTATTATTATTGTTATTATTACTGGCGCTGTGATTATTATTGTGATGTAGATGATTGTTATTGATCGGTGAGTTATGATTGTGATTGCTGCTGGAATTCAAGAGATGTCCAAAGTCACTGGCGGAGCTGTTACTGTGATTATTCATGGTAAAATCATGACTAGGAGGTCCAAAAGGGTCCGATGGTAACATGGAGGAGAATGTCCTCTGGGACGAATCCAGATGATTTTGCATGGTGATAACCTTTATTGGCTCTAGTTTGATTTATTATCTGGTAATTTTTGGTCCGAAAATCTCCTTGAGCCCGACAAAAAAAAATCACGGGACTCGTATCTTCTGGTAAGAAAAACGAATTAACCTCCAATTTTCTTCAATTGTCTCTTTCAAACAAGTTCTAATCAGCTCTCCCAACAAATCATCAATTGATTCTTTTAGCACCAGACAAAGTCGTAATTGAAACTATCCCAAACCATCAAAATCCCATTGACCGAACCGGCGGAAAATCTTGGATGATCGAAATCAAGTTAAAATGTGTCTAATTTACAAAATATTTGTCCATCAAAACCTCCATCAACCATCACAACAAGGGTTTTCACTTCAATTGGACGAAAAGTAACGTGAAGACAATTGATTGTTTCAATAAATGTCCTTTCCCCCTCGGAAAATGATGATTTTCCCCAAATCCAACCGGGTCCAAAGGTCTGAAAATGATCCAATTCTCCCGATTTTCTCTTCAAAACTTGTCTCTTTTCTCCAAAAAAAAAAAAAAAAGGATGTCACGAGTTTAGTGAAGACACTTTTCCCCCGTTGTTGAAGAAAAAAGGTGACAAGGAAATATCCAAAGAATTTGGTGACGGAGATGATGATAATAACAATCCAAAAAAGGCACTTGTTCAGTTTTGGCCACACACGACAAAATTGGATACGTTCTTTTTTTTTAAATTGCTCACATACTGGAAGAATGACAACGTTGGGGAGAACGAAGTTAAATATTTTTTTTAAAAAAAGAGATGATGATTCGGAGATGAATAATGTCTTTTCTTTAATTTTTTGGAAAAGATTTGTGTTTCTTTTGGAAATGTATAAAAATGTTTTATTTGTATGAGGGAACTACCTACCAGGCTAACAGCTGAGTGCAGACTGCTGTCCGTATTTGGATATTCCTCCCTTTGTGGGACTCGATGCGAATTTTAGCTCCTTTAACCACAAGGGCGTGCTATCCTTTACTACAGCCCTTCACATCAGCTCCAATGCATTCCTTATGGACGGAGCCGAGATTCTCTTCAACAAGCATTCTCGTCGTCCAAAAATCTTCTCCGTTTCTCTCTCTTCACTCTCTCTGTAAAATATCTTGGCTTCACCTTTATCTTCTCGTTCTCGTAAACAAAGACTGCTTTAAACGTTTTGTCATTACAAATACCAGCTAACTTTAAAAATTATATTACGAATGAATGCTCAATTTTAATTTTTTTTAGATTTAGATTTTTTTTTTGAATTTTTAAGACGATGCTTAATTCAATTTCATTTTTTGGATGCTAGAGTTCTTTCTGGGCATATGCAAGTTCAATTTCCGAATTTACGTTTCGGTAGCAAATTCAATTTCCGAATTTACGTTTCGGTAGCAAATTCAATTTCCGAATTTACGTTTCGTTAGCAAATTCAATTTCCGAGCATAAATTTTGGCATAGTAAATTCAATTTTCGAGTATAAATTATGGCATAGTAATAGTAAATGCAATTTTCGAGTATAAATTTTGTTATAGCAAATTCAATTCGAGTATACATTTTGGTATATAGCAAATTCAATTTCCGAGCATAAATTTTTGTATAAAGCAAATTCAATTTCCGAGTATAAATTTTTGTATATAGCAAATTCAATTTCCGAGTATAAATTTTTGTATATAGCAA
>JAQGBT010001444.1:0-32139 GCA_034698585.1 Disparrhopalites patrizii | reverse complement strand
AAAGAGAGAGAAAGAGAGAGAAAGAGAGAGAAGGAGAGAGAAAGAGAGAGAAAGAGAGAGACAGAGTGGGAGAGGAAGCCAAAAAAATCTCCAAGAATTCCACAGGGATAGTTTGTAGCTTCCCCTTCTCTCTGTCTAGTTATTCACACTCATCAATCTAACGTTGATTACATTGCGACGGAGATGAGTTCACAATGAGAACTTTTGTGTACCCATAGAATAATAATTATTGGCCCATTGGTCAAGCAGAGTCAAGGCACATACATTCAAATAATGGACCAAAAAAAGAAACTCTTGAGTACTGTGTCTGCTCCCTCAATGCGGATAATACTAAAAAAAAAATGTATAAGCACTTTCCTATGTAATCTGTGCATGTAGGATGAAGGGAGAGACGAAGAAAAAACGTCGATTGCAATACTACATAGACATATGTATATAGGTATACACTCGCCTTGTGTAGGAGGTTTGAATTGCCTTGTAAAGAGACAGAGGGAGGGAAGGCGAGAGAGAGAGACAGAGAGAGAGAGAGAAAAAAAAAAGCAATCCACCCCTACCGTATTGTTTTGTTTTGTTAGCGAAAAAAGAAAAGACGGAAATTTTCTCATAGTCATCTAATTGCCATCGAAAAAGTCGAACTTTTTCCCCTTCACAACCTCTTTTCAATACGTCTCTCTCTCCCTCATTTCAACCATATATTTGTACATATGCGCTCCCTCCAGAGATTTACAGGATACTGTTGTAAGAGATCTTTTTTTTTTCCTTCTAGCATTTCTCCATCTAAACCTGTCCTCACTCCATATTGTGAAGAGTATCCCTGAGGAAATGCTTTCAGGTCTCTTCTCACTGTTATACCTTCGGATTTTTACCACATCATCAACACCTTGAAAGTGTGAAAAAAAATCACTTGACGGGCTTTAATTATGGGAGCAAGAGGACTTCCGAAACAATTAGTGGGTACGAAACTTTCAATATGTGCCTTCCATCATGACCAGGAGGAAAGAGAGGAGGCGGAGGAGGAGGAGATATCTTCCCTGGTATTTACTCCCATCTCAAATCTTAAATTGCTGTATATGTAAGCACATTCCAAATTTGATTCTCCAAAATGGGCTCAGCCCTATAGTGTATCAACACTTCCTAGAATATGACAGATTGTATAATTGAGTAATTATAAGCTTCTGTACATACACACTTATTTGGTAAGGAAAGTGAGTGAAACGAAAAGAGAGAGAGAGAGAGAGAAAGAGAATTGAAGGGGAGGAAGATCTGGCTTAGAGCTGTATAGGAAAGGAAGAAAAGGAGATGATGATAATGACGATGATGAGAATTGAAAAGGCCAAAGCTAATTCAAGAAGCTTTGTCGTTATAGATTTCTTCCATTGTTCTTTACGAATTGAATACCATTTCCCTAAACTAAGGGACCCATTCTTCCCCCTCCCAACACTGTAGGTCACAATTCATCCAGTCCTTCTCTTCCATTCGCTTCCAGATGTATAGATACAGAGGACATTCTTGAAGATTCTCCAAGCCAGCACGCTCATAGTGACTTAGTTATTTCTTCTTCGTACAAATTCTCTGCTCCTTGGGCTTTGCCATTTCCCTAACATTACTTGTGTATACAAACTGTTGCCATCAAAAGCCACTGTTTTTGATTGGGAAAAATTGGAAATGGCACGGCTTTTCTTTCTATTTGATACCTGGACATTTTTCAGTTTTTTTTGTCTCACTCCTCGCTGGAAATCTCATTGTCAATGTGTATTGGTTTTTTTTTCTTATTATCTCGGATATATTTTTCTCTTCGCCTTTCTCCCTTCCATGCATCTCACTCCATCCTTCTCTCTCTGTATCTGCATTTCCTTCTCTTTCTCTCTCCTTCTTGCTGTCTATTTCACTCTCTTCGTTATCTCTTCTTCTCTAGTCGCTCTCTCTTTCTCTCTCTTCACTCTCTCGTGGCGCTCTCCATTTCTCTCTCTCCCTTCACTCTCTCTCTTTTCTCTCTCTCTTTCTCTCTCTTTGCTCTCTCTGTCTTATTGGCGCTCTCTCTTTCTCTCTCTCCCTGCGCTCTCTCCCCTTTCTATCTCTCTTTCTCTCTCTTTCCATCTCTCTTCGCTCTCTCTTGGCGCTCTCTCTTTTTCTCTCTCGCTGCGCTCTCTCTCCTTTATATCTCTCTTTCTCTCTCTTCGCTCTCTTTATTCTTGCTATCTCTCGTTCGCTCTCTTCGCTCTCTCTCCTTGCTATCTCTCTTTCTCTCTCGCCGCTCCTTTCTTTCTCTGTCCTCTTTCTGTCCTCGCTGTATCTCTCTTTCTCTCTTCTCGCTCTCTCTCTCTCTCTCTCTCTCTGACTTTCCTCCTGACTCCGTTTTTAAATCTGTCCTTTACTCTCTTTCCATTTTTGTTCCTCCGACTCTGCCTTGCTTTCTCTATTTTGTATTTGTGTCTCCTTATATATATATTTCAGTATTTCTCTCCGGTCATTTCCCCCTGTATTTTTCGCGCTATTTCTCCGCTTTGTACGAGGCATTTTTCATCATTACAACTCCCAAACATTTAATGAGCTAAAGCGTGTCCGGAGGAAATTTCTCGAGGCCTGTGAATTTCTCCACTTTTGGCTGGAAGTGTCAAATTCCCTGCTTCCCCCAATTGTGAGTACATTACATAATTAATGTTCATTATAGGTACATAGTACATACATGTAAATATGTACGTACATAACTACACCTAGAGCGACTAAACATGCAGTGACCTCTGAGAAGGAAGGCATTGCTCTGTGAAAAATTAACGGATCAATTATTATAAGGATGTTTTTTTGGAAACAAACGAAAATTTAATGGAGACGCAACTAAGTCAGCTTTTTCATTTACATTTTCATGCTGTCATGAGAGCTGGTTATTCCTTGGTAGAAGTATTTTTAGAAAGCAGAAATCATGCTACACCGCCGCACTTGTTTGGTTTGTAATCCATGAACTCTAATTGCATGCACCTTGTATTAGTGAGGATGAAAAAGGTGTATGATTGGGAAATTGGATGCTGTACTTAGTTGGTGAATACGAGAGAGAAAGCGAGAGAGAGAGAGAGAGAGAGAGAGGATTATTGTGCAATGACTGGGAAAATGTTAACCAGTCAGAACAAATGAGGGATGGCTAACGTGTTTGGGAATTACATCCATGCTGATGTGTAACTCCTACTGTTATTCCAATCAACACTGCTACTAGTATTACCCCGAACGCTCCTCCTTATATACGTAGCTTTTCTCTCCCAGGACAAAAAAAAGCAAGGGGAGAGTTGGAAGGGAAACCTGATGAAGATTTTTAGTAGTAGAAGGGAAAAGAATTAAGGTTATAACCAAGTGATTCCATGGTCATCAATGTGCAACCAGATGGGATAATTATGTTGTCAGTAACGGTGAATTTCACGCATCTCAAATTATCTTTTCTGAATCAGGAGGAAAAAAAAAAGTTTTTTCACAAGCTTTTCTCTTCATTTCGTACCATCTTCCAGGGAATGGATGGAGATGGTTTGGGGATGATGATGATGATGCAGATGACGAGACATGATTTTTTTTTCTTCAACCAAAAATATATTCTTCCTTCACAATAATGTGATACTGTTTTTAACAATAATTAAGTTGAAAAGAAGAGAAGGAGAGGGAAAAGGTGACTAATATGAGTACGTATATAGATATAATAATGATTTTTCTCTTCTTTTTTCACCTTCCATCTTTCTGGGAGGATGGCCGAGTAATGGAGGCTGGAGAGATTGTTGGTGGGAGACACATTGTTGTCCTTCTCTCTCTCTCTCTTTCTGTCTCTCTCTCTCTCTTGTAGGTGTAAAACAATGCAATTAAACACATGAAAAAAGGAAGGATAACACATTCTTCAAAGCCACACTCCAAGCTTTTTTTCCTTTTTTTGGGGAAGATTTCAAACTAAAATAATCTCATCACCAACCGTTTTTTTTTATTTCTAAAACTCCCATAAAAAACAACTTTATACGCTAGCAGTTTTCTGTTTTTCCAGTACGTTACATACAAAATATGTACATATACTTACAGGTACACATGACAACACCATATAGGAAGTTTCCAGGAGAAGGAAAGAATAAAAAAAAATATATAGAAGAAAAAGTAGGAGACGAATGGAGTTTGTGGCTTTTGGCCGTGTCATGTAATGGAACGCAGGCGATTTCTTTATTCTTCTTTTTTTTTCATGTTTTCTTTTTTCCTCTCTCTCTCCCATTTTTTTTTACTTGAACAACTTCACACTCTTCCTATACAAAGTGATGGTCGGTTGGGGTGACGAAGCATTTTGTTTATGTTGGAGGTATATTTTCACTGCACACACAATTTTTTTTTATTAACGCTTTATTTTTCTCGTCATTTCATCACATATACACCATCATCCTGGGCTACCTGACTGTTGCAATAGTAATATAGTTGCGAGAAGTTGCTACTAACTATAACTACCACAAAAATCCATGTGGAGGAATTGATGGAACCACACGATGGTGGTGTAGTAAAATTTATTATGTGCATATAACATTCAAAGTTTTTTTTTGGTGAAGTACGCTGCATAAAAGGCTGCCGTAAACTTCATTGTATTATGCCCACTATTGTTAATCATCATCAGAGGAGCTTTGTGCAAAGGAAAGAAATGGATTTTCTGTTCTTTCTCTCTTATCTCCCTCTTTCTCTCTCTCTCTCTCACTGTGTGTGTCTGCTTGTCTAGGTAGCTCTCGTTGTTGTTGTTATTGTTATCATTGTTGTTGCAAGTTTAAGCTTGTGTGTGACGGAGTACCTCTAATAGAAATCCTTATAATAGTAATAATAATAATAATAAACTTTTTCAAGAGTTTCAAGAAGTTTTTGTCGCCATGAAAAATACAATTGGGTTTAATCCCTCCCTGTGTTATTTTGCCCCATTTTTTTTCTCAGTTTTGCATTCACTCTATAGAGTTACTACACACTTGAGAGACTGCAACTACTATTTTTTTTTTAGTCGGGAATGTGACACACGATTTTTACTTTGGGGAATAGGGCACGATGGAAGGAAGGACAGGGAAAAAAAGGGGTAGGGTGAGAGATGTTCTTCTTACTCACTTTTTGTGGGACAAGCAGGAGAAGAGCAATTGCATGGAGGGGGTATTTTTACAAATCGAGGATGGAGACCTCAAAAACTATTGTTTGTATACACATTACATGCAGAGCCAGAGAAACAGGAGAGAAAGCAAAGGGGAATAAAGGATGACAACAAAAGAGACGAAAGAGGGGGAAACTGATACGGGAATTTAAAAAAAAGACATTTCAGGGAACACGTAGCTAGTAGCTATAGAAAGGTCCAAAGATGGGAACAGTAGAAGGGGGAGAAAACTGGGGGGTGACGTGGATAAAAAGAAGACTTGGAAGGAGGAAAATTAAGAAGATTAAACTCAAAATAAAAACGAAAAAATGTCCATGACATAAATATCCAGAATCATTTCTTGTGGATGTGCAAAAAAGAATATTGGTCCCTGGAAAATATCTGACATTTGCTCAAAACATGGGTAAATGGGACTAAAAGATGATACATGAAAATATACACACATAAAGCACTTGCTTCGTAGAATTTTCAAAAAGAATTGTAAAAAATAAAAAATCACAAAGGCTTAACCAAAAGAGATGGAAAAGAGATTCTACAGCATCAGAATATACGCTGTTGTTAAATAGAAACCTCAAAAAGTCTTACAACAACCTGATAAACAATACATTTTTAAAAAAAAGCTCTCCCCATATAACATTCCCCAGAAGAAAAAAAAATCTATTCCCGGACTCACGCACGCCAATGGTCGTGGAAAAAAAAAGTCTCAGTGACGGGAAGAAAGGAGTTTGAAGAAGAAATGCCGAAGAAAAATTCACACGACAGCCCCAAGCCTTTACACTACTATCTACTACAACTTTTGCGTCTTCATTATGGTTTTAGTATGAGTAAGCAAAAGTAGCCACAATAATATAATAATCCAGCATGTCGCTTGATTTTCTTTCAAACAATAATTCTTCGCCTTTTAACATTTACAACGTTTTCTTTCTTTCTTTATCTCTCTCCCTCTCTCTCTCTCTCTCTTTATCTCTCTCTCCCTCTTTCTCTCTCTTTCTCTCTCTCCCTCTCTTTCTCTCTCTCTCCCTCTCTCTCCCTCTATTTCCCTCTCTTTCTCTCCCAGTTATTCTCCTATTATATCCCGTATACGCGCAAACACACACAAGTGAGGAAAAGGAGAAGGAGCAACGGGAGTTGATTATTGTTGCTCCTACTATCATCATTATTGTGGGTGAATACACACATCATCCCATTTCCTTTAGAATTTATACACACACTCACCCAATGTCATTGAAAAAGAGCTGAACTTGAGACATAAGGTACAGAGCGGAGGGAAGAACGCTTATTCTCTTCCAATACAATTGCCTCTTGTTTTTCTCATGGAGACAGAAAGAGAGACAGAATGAGGGAGGGAGAGAAAGAGAGAGAGAGAGAGAGATAGAGAGATAGAAACTCATCTATTTCTATACTGAGAATGAGAGAGGAGAATTGGGAAACCCTAAAACGGATGCAAGTGACTCACAAAGGTAAATAATGACAATACTAGAGCACTACTACTAGCAATGATAATAGAATGACGACAAGTGCACACAACAAAACTTCTTCACTGCCACTGTACCCAGTGTGTATACCATCCACTTTACTCTTGATCGAATTCAAGTGTGAAATGGAGGATGATAATGATTATAACAATAAACAGATCAAGTCATGTGGATATACATGTAAAGAGATGAACAGTAGCCATCTGTGAGGGAGTTGCTGCTCCTATGCGAAACGATAGTAAAGAGTGAATGAGGTGTACATATGTATAAATGTATACAATGTACTATAGGCATATACATCCCTGAAAAAACTATTTATTACAGGGATCTGTGGGAATTATGAATGTTTACATGTGACCAGCTCCATCTTACCTCTCTCACTCCCTTTATCCTCCTTCTAGAGGAGACATATGTATGTATGTACGGGGGTACAGATGGGATATCGTCAATGTAGGTGTATATGTATGGACATTCATCTTGAAAAAGAAAGAGGGGAGAGAAAGAATAATAAGTTCTTCCCCCCCCCCCCCAATAAAATATTGGTGACTGCTGAGGTGTGTACCATTGTACTCACCTTCACCATTGAATTTCTCCATTTTGTGAGGCTTTAATTTCCTGTTTTCTTTTCAAAAGGATGATGAGACGACGATTCACCCACACATTCACTAGACGTATGCTATTGACGAAGGAAAGTTGCTGGAGGGAAACATAATACACTCAATAATGTGTGCCATTCTCTTCTCTCCATTGACCACCTTTCACCAGCTCCAATGACTTCATTGTTAATTTCCTCTTTCCTTCTCCCCGGACAAACAGAAAGGAAAATAAGTTTTTCAATTATTGTTGTCCTTAAAACCCTTTGCTCCTCCTTGTACTTTCCACGTCCCCCTGCCGCCATTTTTAGCTTTGGAAAAGCCACATCCACCCTGGAGTGCCCTTGTACTAAATGCATACTCACACACAATTGTCCTTTTTTTTTCCACCATGATTTCATCCCCTTCCAGCGAATGTCCCAACACTTGCCATGTATGTATTTGCAGTGGAAATAAATTTTTGCACGGAATGTCAAGGTGAAAATTTAAGTCAGTTTTGAGAGTGAATACTCAACTTTAAGTTGCTAATTCATAATTTTTGCGGCGAATAGTTTTATTAAACAAGTAAATAACTTTTTTTCACATCCATACAGACGTACATGAATTATTTAAAGTTATTAAAAGTTATAATCATCCCCCTACACTTTGGCCTGGGATGTTGGGAAAAAAATCCTACGGCAAAAGTTTTTCCCTCTCCCCCCATTAAACCATGTACTTAAAAGGAATTGAAATGGAAGGAGGAATTATAACATTAAGTGAAATTTCAGTGTGGCAAAGATACAGATCACTTACGTAGACACATGCACTTGTGCCATGGGAACATTTTAAGTGAGGAAAAATTAAGTTTGTCTACGTCGACGGAGGGGGAAAAGAAAGTGGTGGTGGTGTGGCGATCAAAAAGTAAGGGGGGGGGGGAAATGTGAAAGAAGACGAAGAAAAAGAGGAGTCTTTGACATGTCCGTGTCTGGAAAGAGAAGAGTGGATAATATTAAAAAAAGGTAGGAGAAAGGGAGAGAAGGAAAGAGTGAGTGAGAGAGAGAGACAGAGAGAGAGAGAGAGTGAGAGTGAGCTTGAGAGATAAGATATTTTCAAGTTGTCAGAAGCTGAGAATGCCGACGGATTAATAAATATGAGAAGAAGCCAATAATAAAATGTGAGATTCTCCTTGTATATATATACAGATATAAATGCATTAGAAGGTGTTCTATTAAAACCACCAGCACCGCTTTCCTAATACCTCTGATGTGCCTCTGAGAATGTGTGTGACATGTAGGGGAAGCACGTTATAAGGAGGATGAGGAGGAGACGAGGAGGAAGAGGCTGATTTTAACAACAAGCCCCACAACAACTACATACAACATAGGCACATTTACAAGGCACAAGAGGCATGATAGGTGGTCTCCTTCAGACATTTACATTATCCATTTTCATGTCTTCAATAACATCATCCATGTTATTACCATAATGCTATTATATGACCACATATTAAACCATGAGAATAATGTAACTCTTGACGTTCCATGATTCATTTATCTGTCTCATAATAAATTGTACACAGAGATAGATGTATCGTCGACAAGTCTCTCTCTCTCCCTCTCTCTCTCTCTGCTTCTCTCCCTTTCGGATGAAACATGTATTTCCCTACTGCAATGCACAACACAAACACACTCTCCCACCCTCCTCTCTCCACATAAAAAATCATGTCTCCCTCCTATGTACTGCCATCCATCAGGGGATGAGGACGACGTGGAGGGGGAGGAGACAAGGATTTGCATTGTATTGTTTACTCCTTCGTCTGCCTCAAATCTTTGTCGTGATATACACAAGTATTTTCCTTGCACAAAATCTCATGTTCTCCTCCTTTTCCCCACTCTTCTCAATGACTTATATTCATAGCACGTTGGTGTCCCTTTTGATCCGGTGGCAGGGGCATGATTAGGGCAAGTCAACCTTTGCTTTTTATTATGGAAAAAATACGCTTTAAGAATGTTTGTGTTTTATCACAATATTATGATTTTAATTCCTTCTATTTTGGGTATATCTTGATACATTCAAAGAAAATTGGATGATTTTGAGCCCACAATTAATGACTGGGAGACATTTTGTGCCTTTTCTTGTACAAAATTCAACTCTTGTAGAGAATTGATTGGAAATTTACCCTTTTCAACCATTTGTTTCAGAAATATGTCTTTTTTTTATACAAAATTCAGCTCTTGGAGAGAATTGGTTGCAAATTTACCTTTTTATCATATTTATTTATTTATCATATTTGTTTCAAGTTTCAAAAATATGCTCTTTCCCCTAATTATGCTTTTCATGTTTTATTTTTGAGTGAAAATCGGTGTTAAAATGTCTAAAACTAACTTACGATATCACAAACTGGTCTAAAAGGAAGTATTTCTGATGATGCTTTTTATACTAATTTGGTTTTGGTTTGTCCTAGAAATGATCATTCTGAGGGGAAGAAATGTCCAGTTGTCTGTATTTGTTCCTAACGACACAAAATACATGTGTTAATATCATGTAAAGTGGTACTAACATGCAGAATGGTTGACCCTGTGCTTTTCATCCCCTCTTTTCCACTTAACCCAGCCCGATATGAAAAGAAATTGAATTCAATTATTCCCTTCTTTTGGTTCCTTTAGAGATGAGACACAGATGTACTTGATGAGAGTTCATTTCCCGATAGTATTTTTCACGGATCTTCGAAGCTACGCGAGAAGCACGTGGGAGCTAAAGAGAAATTGAGTGACTTTATAGATGGACCAGACCAGAAAAGGCTTGACTGTGCCAGGACACCATATAAGGGGAAAAGACATCACCAAATGTGTTCTTCACATTGCATCCGGAGCAGGAACGTGTCCGAAGAGAGTAATGTAATGGCTGGATCGTATCGTAAATAATTTTTGCACCTTCTTCCTCACACACACTCTCTTTCTCTCGCCCTCTCCATCATCATGTCCTTCCTCACTTTTGTTTCTCGGTAACGTTTTTCATTTAAAATGTAACCTATCTGTGTGTATGACGGCTATTCAAAGTGCCCAAACTTGGTTGTGTAACGTTTTATATTCAAATTCTCTCCTCCCCCCCGACATGATATAAACTCTGCTCGTTACTCTGCTCATGACAAAAATCACATTTGTGGTACTATAACTCTCGGATTTATCCGTTCTTTCTCTCTTTGAACCAAAACTTTTTGCGTAGAGCTCCATAAACATGTAAAGTTTATGGAGATCCGAGATATGTTTTACCCCTCACCCTCTAGCTCTATGTTTCCACATAATCGTACAAAATTGCGGATCTATAGGGAAAGAATCCACACGCAGATCCAACAAGATTTGATCTGGATTGGCGATTTTTCTGTAACAAGCTCAAAACTAAGAATTTCCCAATCATATAATCAATAATTTTGAATATTTCCTTTCTTTTGATGTATTTTTGTATTCTTTCAAAATTTGCAAACACGTATAATTTTTTAAATTAAATAATCATTTTGATAATAAAGAACAATTTTGGAGAACATTGCGACTGTCAGTATTACATAAAATATTGGTTCAAATTTAAAAAAAAAAGAGTTTGGTTTGTTTTTAACTGCGTTTAGACTAAATGGCCATGTGTTTTGGCTAGAATGGGGGAGGAAATTTATTTAAATTGCTCCAGAATTATTTCTAACATAATTTTTACTTCGCTTTTGCATCTTAAGGGCCTCAGAAAAATCGATAGCTAATACTTTTTGTGGGCGTTGCCAAAGGAAAGAATGAAACGCACTTGCCCGAATGCTTTTGAGACGGGTGCCAGAATTGGGCATTTGACATTTTTATCCCAATAAAAACCATTTTGGAATGTTTTCGTCCGTTTAGTCATTACATTGATTCCAAAAACAAGATTTAATTGTTTTTCTGGAGACAAAATCATAAAATCAATTTTGTCGAAAATTATTGAACTTAACCTAACTACATAGTCATACGTTGGCCAGTCTTTACCACATCAGAATGAATGAAAAATATTTCCCCAGATCCACAATAAAATTCTGTATATATACACATTTTTTTTTCTTATGCAATCTTACTGGATTATGGGTGTATGGGGGTAAAATATTTCTTGGTACCTTTCCCACTTTTTACTCTCATATCACATCAACGTAATTACTTTGAACGGCTCGTTTTTTTTGGTTACTTCTTCCTAGCACCTAGTCGTGGTTAGAACAAATTTTAACACAAATGCCAGTTTTTTGGCTTGCCTTAGCTGTTGCAAGCAGAATAATGGAGAAATGTTTGGGAAGCATTGCTCTCCAGTTCCCATAGAACGTACGTTTTAATGTGAAAGTGTGGTCATTTGTATGCTGGCCTCTGATGAGTACACATGAGTGGATATAATTTTCTAAAGTAAGTCGTAAAATAACATTGGATGTGTGGGTATACACTTTGTAATTTAAATACACACTTGCTCTTTCTACGACTTCTGGCAGTGCCTCAGGTGACCCAACTTCATTGTTGGTGTTATAACTCAATCTCTGTGGCTTTCTGTCTCTCTTTCCTAGTCTCTCTATTCCCCACATCTCTTTCTTTCTCTTTCCTTTCTTTCTCTTTCTCTCTTCTCCCATGTTTTTCTTACGTCGCTCTCATTTCCCTATTCTTGCCTTCTCTCTCTCTCTCTCATCTGTGTCTCTTTGATCTTCCTTGTTTACCACCCGCTCCTTGGAAATAAATGTAAAAAAGAACAATAAAAACAAATGGGAGAGAATAGAGGTTCACCTGTGGAAAGTCAATTTCGGAGTATCACCTTTGTTTAAAAAGGACGAATTGGACCCATATTCTAATTGGAGAACCTTCCATAAGTAATTGTTGAAGAAAACAGCAATAGAAATACGTATTTCATACGTATTTCCCCAGTTCTGTGTCATACATACCGGACTAGGTAATATCCAATTTGACAAAGAGGGGATTTTTATTCTTAAACATTTTATTATCATTTCCTTCTTTTCAAACTTCCACACACAAATATTGGGCGTTGACATTTTAATTACTCCCACGTCCATATAAAATAATATGGGTACGCATATTGGTGTAGCTCCTTTTGTGTCGTTCATAGTTTCCTATAATATCTAGTAATACAGGTCCCCCCAAAAAAATGTGTCAAATGTTCCCGTGATCTCCAATTGTTCCAGCCGCCACAACAACAACAAAAGCCGTCACAGCAGCAATAAGAGAAATTACTCCTCACTCCTTGTAAAAGCTTGTACCGATTTATGTATTCAAAATAATAAATAATAATAATAATCCTTCCCCATTTCCAATATGTCCAGTCCCTATTGTTTGGGTATTATTCATACTACATAGAATATGGGGAAGTTATATTGTCATTGAATTATGACATTGGAAAGGAATATTCAAGGCGGCAAAATGTACTGGATCAACTCAGGTAAATTGTCCAGCAGGGATTATTATTGCTATTATCACTTCCTTCTCCCCATGTATCTATATATGTACGTATATAGTATGCTCCTGCGTATCCTTTTATTGTTCCCCCCAATATTCCCCATCTACCTGCGTCTTCTCCTTCTTTCCCTAATTAAACACCTTTTAAATGTTCCCTTTAATTTATCCAGCAAAAACCTTCCACCGCTACAAGTATTCCTTCCGAGGATGGAGCCCCTTTTTTTGTATATGAATTTTTTTCCCCTTGGGGTGAAATCTCTTCAAGTTCAGGCAAATTAGGAGAAAACATCATAAAATTATGACAACTTATTGGCCCGTCAAGCCTTAAGGACGGAACTCATGTATAGATTAAATGTATATTATCAACACTCTTTCTCAAGATGGTATATTAGCACTTGTGTTAATATCCAGAATGTGTACGGCGGAATCAAGGCGTATAAACTATGGAATACGTAGATGAAATAAAAAAAAAACGTGATGATAAGACATGGCAGAAGGTAAGCATCTCAAGAATACAGTGCAACTGCAGGTGAGGATGGGAGAGAGAGAGAGAAAGGTGAAGTAGTAGAAGAAGACTTAAGACTCAGGTGCAATAAAGTCATTGGGAGAAATTGAAGGCTACTAGTTGTTGGGAACAATAAAAAGGAATAACTGAGAACAAATTGTTATGTTATTTGTTCCCTTAGTCCATCCGCCTGTCATAAAAGACCCTTATTATTACTTTCCTCCTTCTTTTTTTTTTCTCTCTCTCTCTCTCTCTTGTTCTTTCCCTCTCACTTAACATTGTAATCTTGAACACACGAACGACAAGAGGAGGTGTATGCCCGTGCTGTGCCGATTTA
Organism: Disparrhopalites patrizii; assembly: GCA_034698585.1. NCBI lineage: Eukaryota > Metazoa > Arthropoda > Collembola > Symphypleona > Sminthuridae > Disparrhopalites > Disparrhopalites patrizii. The sequence goes on along the minus strand of JAQGBT010001444.1, from coordinate 18,660 downwards.
CGACTAAGTTCTTTGGTACGTATACAAATTCATGTCTCTATATACATATTAAGTACGGCACTCAATGAGTTACCTGAAGACAAATCTTCTTGTAGAGAAAAAATAAATAAAACTGAAACTCGCAACGTTTGCAAGGGCATAACTGCAGGGGAAGGAGAAATTACCTGCACGGGTCCCTATCACCCATTGCCATTTATGTAAACGGGGTAGTAGTAGGAGTATCAGCAAGGGGCACAGGAAGTAATATAATATTCGGAATAGCACGAGAAGCATCAAAGAAATGTTTCTCTCTCTCTTTCTCTCTCTCTCTCTTTCTCTCTATTTTTCTCTCTTTTTCTCTCACGGTTTCTCTGTCTTTCTCTCTTTTTTTCCCTCTTTCCTCTCTCCCGTGCGCTCCACGTCCCTCTCGGAGCTTGGAAGTCAACCCCGTGGGTGGACGTTATGAGTCCAAGAGGCAGTTTTAGGTAAGTTGTGCGTAAAAACTTTCTATTTTTTTCCCTTTGAAGAAGTGAACCTCACCTACGAAATAAATAATAATAAAGTCCCACTTACTTCCACCTGCTGACTGCTACATCTCTCTCCACTATCTCTATCCTCCACTTGGACTGCTTGTTAAAACTTTTTACAAGCTTGCCTCTTTAATCTCTCACCCTCTTCCCCCCCCCCTAAAGGGAGAAAAAAAGGAGAAAAAACTTAAAACTTGTGAGCAAGGCACAACCAGCATTTTAGGGGTTGAGTGAAAAAAAAAAGTTAATGAAAGAACTTCCTTTTTTACTTATAGTAGTAATGTATACACAATTTCGGAACACATTTGTATGACTATTTGGTTTGGTAGTAAAACTTCCAGCGGGCTTCAAAAAAGCCTTTTGCTAAAGGATGTGAGGATGTATTTTTTTTTAAAGTAAAAGTTTGTACATAAAAGTGAGTTTTTTTTCTCCCTTTAGATTGTTCATGCCACAGAAAAGTCATAATAAGTGGGTAAGTTGTAGTTGTAAAGACAATAATCTTGTATTCCCATATGTATAGCTACACTTTTTTTTCTTCCATTCTTTCACTTGGAAAGAGTCGGGAGGAGGAGGGAGCTTGTTGAGGTAATAAGATGAGACGTGATGTGATATTTTGATAGGCTGCATGGTGCGATAAATTACTCTCACATTACATGAACATTATTTCGTATTACACACCCTCGGACATGGAACTATTACTCATTTACAACTTTATTATTTGCCCTCAGGAGTCAAAGAGAGAGAGAGAGAGAGAGAAGGAGGAACTTGTGTACCTTTCCATATGTACATTCACATGTAACCCTTTGAGCCCTGCAAGGGAGAGGAGGAAGGAAAAAGAAAAGAATAGGCTCACAGTTGTTATACCTCAAAGACTGAGCATACAATAATATTATACAATCTCCTGATGTGTGAATATTTGACTGCCGTTCATAAATAGAACAAATTGATTTCCTCCCCCTCCACCCCTTTTTATTTTTTGGGGTTGTGGCGGCATGCATATAGAATATCTTAACGATGGTTATTACCCATGCATTGCTCCGTAATATGATACGGGTGTATGTGTAATGTGTACTTATATGTACCCATGTGTAGTTCCTATTAACTCCTATTACTTTGCATCCATACATTCATGTACATGCTTTATAAATGGCTCTTTCCTCCTAGTATCTATCTCTCCAGGACTTCGGAGCTCATCTCCTTCTCACTCGGGAAGCGCTAATTGCTTGTTTTATTCTGGGGGCAATCATTTACTTGGGAAGAACAAGAAGAAAGAAGGAATGTTCATGTTTACTGTGGCTAACTCTCTCTCTCTCTCTCTCTCTGTATCTTTCAAAACCAGTAGCTAAAAGTGAGAGAAGGAAAAAAAAGTTGTTTCAATTTCTTGTTAATCAAGACAATCTTTTTTATTAATTGCGGGCGTTATTTCATCCTTCTGTAGTACCTTCCTTACCTACAACAAATGTAGACACAGGTGCATTGGCGTGGAGGTGATTTGATGGACGTAATGCATTAAAATATTCCCTACAATACAACATTTATACAACATTTTTCTGGAGTTGTCACTCTTATAGCACAATTTCTTCCTTATTTCCAACATGGGCTGATCAATTTTCATGTATGATTCTATTTCATGGCAATATTAACCAGGCAAACTAATAGTAATCATACATATATTTGTCATTAAATAATAACTCTGTCATTCAAAACCAAATTGTACGGACACACTATGTATCTAAATTTTTTTTATATAAGTATACAAGCAAATTCATTGGTTACATACGTACACACGTTCGGGGAAGTGGACCTTACTCGCGTACGTTGTATTCATGACCAGAGATTAACAAATCTAGTTTGTATCCAGCAATGTGTGAGACAGAAATATGTAAGGTATTACGGATACTTCATATGAATATTGGACCTGTGGCAAAGGGGAAAACATAAAGGGACGACCGGCCGGGTCGGACGAGAGGTAAGATCGAGTAGCTTACGCTGAATTGAGACTCGAATGAAATAAGTGCCTTACTTTTGCAGCCGCAATTACCGGCGTTGGACATATAACGTATGTAAACATGCAGCATGCACACAACTTCGTCAGTCGTGAAGAAGGCACTTGAAAATGGTTAGATTCCCTCTGGAAGTGTGCAATGTGAAGGAATGTGTTTTCACCTAATTTTATCTCAAAGCACTTCCTAAACCGAGACCGTACTCGGGACAGTAAAAGTATTAGCCTACGCCGGCGAAAGAATTGGAGTGAGAGAGAGAAAGAGAGAGAGAAAAAGAGTGAGAGAAACAGAGGAAAAAGAGAATTATTAATTTACACCCAGAGAATTCTCAAGAATGAAAAAGGGGAAAAAATCTATTTCAACCTTTACTTTTTGACGGAAAAAGTATGCCACAAAAAAAGCTCTGGGAATATGTAGCAACACGCCTGCACGTCATGATATAAGATAAATAGCGTTTCGTATTACCCGAGAATATTTTTTATAGGGAGAAAAATCTAATTCCTTCTGCTTTCTAAATTCATCATGTATAAGGAAATGTGTACAAATACAGTAGAATACAATCGGATATCCAAAGGCCGGTGGATCTCTCCAGCAATAAGCGAGAAAAGTCGAGGGAAATTTGTTGGACAACCCTAAAGCATAATAAGAACTAAACAGAAAAATTCGATGGTTAAATTCCAGAAAAGCATGGGGTAAGTACAATCAACGTATTGCTACAAATTTGCAGAACCCAAGATAGCAATTCGTGGGCTTGTACACACTTTTTTGAAGACAAATATAAAAAATGTAAAAGGGTGAGTGCAAAGGATATGGCACAATCAAGACAAAACAAACAAACTAAATACGGCTACAAGCAAAACCATGACTGTATACAAACAAAATCAAGATAACATGCAAGCGAACAGGAAACGATTTATTAGTTGAGGTAAATAAAAATAAATAACCAGAGAGCATCAAGTGCAAGCCTACACATGGAGGCGTTAATTCAAAATCAAGAGAAAGTACTGGCTAAGGCAATAAGAAGTTATACCAAAAATCAAACAAAATATCCAGTAAAACAAACAAAATAACCAAAATACAAAATGAAACAAAGTAAATTTTTTAGCAAACTAAAATGTGAAAGCCAAACGAAAGAGAAAGTTCCACGAAAAATAGAAAATGCACAATTGTCTACAAAAAGTCTATGAAGACAAAAAAAACCACATTTATGTGCAGAATTCTTCTCAAATATTAAAAATCCCCAAAAACCCTCGTTTGAGGCGTAATATGTTTGAATGGAAAATTAAATAAATTATCCCATTTTCAAAAAATTCCAAATATGTTTTTGCTAAGAAATATTAAAAAAACACCAAATATTTACAACTTCCTGCAATACACGATGGACCCTTGTAGAACACGGGAAAAAGCACATAAATCAAGAACCAGAAAAAAATGCTCATCCACTTGACACCATGAAATATAGGGCCAAAAACTTGCCCGGAGAAAGCAAGGGCATATAGTTTTTGGTTCACCAGGCAAACGGAAAATACTGGAGCTATATCCTAGACAAAAGTAGAGCTACCGAGGACAGAGAGGAAAAAGTACAAAGTTAAAAACAATGTGTAGTATCCATAAAGCATGTTAGAAGTGGGAGAAAAGCCCTCAAGACCTTCAGATACATGTATTTTGTCCCGTATACTTTCACCATGTAATCCATGCAAGAGTGTATTCTGTTGGAATTTGTGTATGCCGTACACACACGTAAGATTTCCTAATGCATAATGCTTTAATATTGTACCAACACGGCTGGGTATGGAGGGAAAGAGGACGTGAGAGGAGAAAAGGATGAGAGGGATAAGCGAGGTAACAAGTGCATCTTATTACTATTATTATGGCTCTTGTCGTCTTTGCTGTTGCAAGTCAGGAACGCGTGAAGGCGTGAAGTGTCTCCTTTATCCCATTCTTTTTTTTCTAACAGTTCCGAAGTTTTTTTTTGTTTCTGTTTTTTTCAGTATACAAATAGCTATCTTTTGCTTATTCGATTTTTTTCTGTCCCGCCTTTTCCTTTACTTTGCTATCCATTTATGTACCATTCCCCCTTTTTTAGCTGTCTCTTCCTAACTTCCTCTGCCTTTTCTTTTCTCTTTGTAACCTTCTCTTTTCATATTCTCTTGATAGTTCTTTGTCTTTTTCTTCGCAACTTTCTCTTTTTTGTTTTGTATTTGTAAATTTTTCTTTTCATATTTTTTGATAGCCCTTTGTCTTGTTCTTCGTAGCTTTCTCTTGGTTGCTTTCTCTTTCTGTTTTCTCTTTGTAAATTTCTCCTTTTGTTTACTCTTTTAGTTTTCTCTCTGTAAACTTCTCCTTTTGTTTTCTCTCGCAACTTTCTCTTCGTAGCTTTCTCTTTTTGCTTTCTCTTTGCAAATTTCTTATTTTGTTTTCTCTTTGTAAATTTCTTATTTTGGTTTCTCTTTGTAAATTTCTTATTTTGTTTTCTCTTTGGAAATTTCTTATTTTGTTTTCTCTTTGTAAATTACTTGCTTTGTTTTCTCTTTGTAAATTTCTTATTTTGTTTTCTCTTTGTAAATTTCTTATTTTGCTTTCTCTTTGTAAACTTCTCTTTATGTTTTCTCTTAGCAACGTTCTCCTCGTATGTTTCTCTTTTTGTTTTCTCCTCGTAAATTTCTCATTTGTTTTCTCATTTAACTTTCTCTTCGTATGTTTCTCTTTTTGTTTTCTCCTCGTAAATTTCTCATTTGTTTTCTGATTTAACTTTCTCTTTTTATTTTCTTTGGGTAGATTTCTCCTTTTGCGTTCTGTTGGTGGCCTTCTCTTTTTGTATTTTCTTCATCCGTCTCCTTTTGTCTTCTCTTCGTAATTTTCTCTTTTTGTTTCTTTTCGTAACTTCCACTTTTTGTGGTTGTTTCTCTTCATAATTGTTTCTGTTACTCTCGTTTTATTTTTATCAATTTTATTTTGCTTTCATTCTTCTTTAAAATTATTTTTGCTCTTATTTTGACTCTATTACTGTTATTTTGCTTTCGGTTTTCCTTTAAAACTTTCATTTTGCACGTATTTCCCTTCCATAAATTTGTTTTTGCTCTTATTTTCTATTTATACTATTTACGCTCTTATTTTCTATTTATACTATTTACACTCTTATTTTCTCTTAATACATGTTATCCTCTTATTTTCTCTTAATACATTTTATCCTCTTATTGACTCTTTATACCTTTTCTGCTTGTATTTTCCCTTTATAACTTTCTCAGATCTTTTTGTTCTAACTTCCATTCTCTAGATGATTTTTTCGCGTTGTCTGCCTTCATGCATCCTCTCTTCATGTTTCTCCTTTGAGTATTATTTTAGTTTTAATATTATTTTAGCTTTGATCGGCTGCCATTGTTAAATGTGGCACTAAATATCCTTCTGCCTTAATTTTGTTCACCTTTTTTCTATATACCTATTTTCCGTCTGACCTTGAGGTATATCTCCCTTCCCCTATTTTTTGTCATTTTCCCTTTCTCTTTTCCTCCCCTGTCATCCCTTTTACTTTATTTTCGTCTGTTTTTCCCGGCCTCGTCAGTCCCACATTCCTCCTAGCTACTATCAGGCCTGTCTTCCTTATTGTCTCGTCCACACATTTGCATCTTCATGTATCCTAAACCATATATGCTATAGTGCATGGCTGGATACGACAAAGGCAATTTTATGTGCTTCTTCTGCTCCGTTGGATTATATGCCATAGCACATATCCCCGGATCATCATCAGCTACACAACAAGGACTTTCTCCCCCGAAAAACAGCTTTTACTTGGGTGCACACATGAAATATGAGATACAAAAATTCATGGCGAAAGGGGATAAAGTGGCAGATTCACACGCTAAAAACCAACTATTGTACAACACAGCCAGCGGAGGCAGAAAACAATTCAAAAACGGGGGGAACGTTGAACGGAATAAAATAAATAATATTTCAGGGGACAAGTCAAAGGGAAAATGGAAGCTCAATGTTTAAAAATAAAGGCAAAGGACGATTAGAGTAAAAGGACAGTGAAAGTAGAGATAAAAACGGGTGAAAGTAGGAGAGAAAGTAAAGCAATATTTTATGGAAAAAACTGGACTTGCAAAAAATTGCATTTATTTATCATAGGAATGTTCTTGTATTGCTGGGAAAAAATGTATCCAAGGGAAAGTTTTGTGAATGTAAGTACATATTCATATATGTGTGTATTTTTCCCGGGTAAAAAAATTGTGTGTTGAAGTCTGAAAAAAATCGGGGTGTTGATACAGTGAAAAAGCATTGAGAAAGTTTGTCCATTATTTCCCTTTCTCCACCCTTTACCCTGTACAGTCCATTCCATAAAGTCCCTTTTAGGCCCGAATCTACCTTTTTCATGTACTATTTCCATCTACCGTCGGCCCGTCTGTTGTTTCCGAATTTGAAAGACAAAATTGCCTTTCATTTTCTCTTCATTCCCACGGTTTTCCCATTTTCCTCGGAGAAAAGTTTTGTATGTTGAGACCGATGGAGGAAATGATCTTTCGCCATACACATGTACGTATTTGTTGGGTAATTTCTGAAGATAAGCCTAATAAAAGGACATATCCTGACGGTGTACTTTCACCCTGTGAATGGTGCTATAAGGACCAGGACTGAGGAGTAAAAAAAATCAAAATGTACAGGTCTTGGGACAAGCTTCAAATGTGAATTTTTACTGAGATTTATACAACAACTCTACCTGGGGATGCTGAAGCCACTGGGACCAAATTTGTTCTAACGTCGTAACGACAAAGAAAAGGGAAAAGCAAAACCAAATAAAGCCAAATTCAAAACGGATGTAAATATCCCAAAGTAGATGTTTGAGCCACGAAAAACAAGGAAAAATACGTGACAGTTGAACAATCGAATTTTCCAACGACAGCGGAAGCATTAGCAGGAGACAGTTGGTGAGCTTCATAAGGCACATTGACTGGAAATGGTCGGAGAAGCAGAAAATTTGACAAAAGATTAAAGGAGAAGTTGGGCAAGAGAAAGATAAAGTTGAACAAAAAGTATTACATCCGATGGGAGAAGAAGAAACCTGGGAATAGGCTGATAAAAGCAAAAAAGGCACTTTATATCCAAATAAATTCCAATTCTGACAAAAGCAAATCAAAACAATGACGAGACTCTTGGACAGCAATGCTTAGAGTACGATGGGCAGGGTACGAGAAAGCTGAGCTGGAAATTATGTATACAGAGACACTTGGAGAAGAAATATTAAGCGTGATATACAAATATAAATAAATCTGGACAGAAAAATATCTACTACTAAAAAAAACTTATACAAAATGCTAGAGCAAGATGGACAGAAAAATACAAATCTGAATAGAAAAATTAAAATGCAGAAGCATTTGTACAGAAAAGTGAAGATTCAACTGGATCAAGAAAGCAAAACCATCAAAACCAAAAACAAAAATTTAAACAGATGATATTGGACAAAAATATTTTAAAAAATAGACAATGCACATAAAATAAAATAAAAAATCATTCTTAGAGCAAAAAACTAAAATTGGAAGTGCCAGAACAGAAAACAAAAATAGACAGTTGAACACAAACTAAATAAAACGAGACATTTGGACAGCAAATAAATAAACACTGACACTTTACCAGAAAATAAATCAACAGAGACACTTGGACAAAAAATAAATCAACAGAGACACTTGGACAGAAAATAAATAAACAGACACTTGGACCGAGAATAAATAAAAGAGACGCTTGGACAGCAAATAAATAAAAAGAGACACTTGGACAGAAAATAAATAAAAAGAGACACTTGGACAGAAAGAAAAGAGACAAGTAGACAGAAATGCACGCAGAAATGTGATAAACCAAATTTGTACGCCAAAATAACAAGGAAGGGAAACTTGGACAAAAAAGTAAAGACTAACAATAGTATGAACAAAGAAGGCAAAATCAGGAAACTATGGAGGACGGTAGATAGACAAATAAAAAATACAGAAAGATAAAATCATACAGAATAATTAAGATAAAAATGGAGAGAGAAATAGAAAGTTACGCAAAGAAATGAAGAATGCAGAAGAAAGACATACAAAGAAAGCAAGGGACATTTGAAACGAAAAAATTGGCCTTAGTAGAAAGCGATTTCTCTGAGGCAAACACAGGAGGCAAGTAATTAAAGGAGGGAATATGAGAAGGCGCGAATACATTCAGCAGGAGTACGTAGCAGAGGCAGAGAAAATACACAGAATTTAGTTGAGAAATGCAAAAAAAAGCAGGCGAACAACAAGAACACAAAAGCAAAGGAAAGTCAAGAGATGACAGAAAGTTCAAATGTCATTTCGGAAGTGAAAAAAAGAGGAGGAAAAAAAAACTCCCACACGCCCATATGACTATACAAGCCCGGGTTTCACGCCTCAGTTGACACACTCCAAAAGAAAACTTTCTCCCCTCCAAATATTTATTTATGGAAGGAAAGATTTCAAAACATCCTTTTTTCTATACCCTTTTTTCTTGACAAAAAAAAAATCCCATGTTTCCCCCAAAACTTTTCAACTTTTACAGCTTCTTACGCTTGTCTTGCACCAAATGGAAATGCAGGGTAAAGCCCTATACAAATACACGCTCAGGATCTATTCCAACTTTCACCCGGCATTTTCTTTACAAAGCAGCTTTTTTGGAATTTCCGGAAGGATTATTTGCATGAAATAATATTTTATAAATTCGTTTAGTTTTACCGGTCGTCCAAAGCAGTTTGAACCAATTGCTAACCCGACCAAAACGTGGAATACAAACGTTTTCCATGACTTCATAAATGCTTGTGTAATGACAGAAAATGTGCAAAACAGATAGAAAAAGAAAGCCAAAAGACAGGAAAAATAACAAAACAAGCTATTGTGAAGGACACTCAGTTCCAAATTACAGCTTTTGTGAACCTACACTGTATAAGGGCGTTGTTTATAAAACGAATAATCAATATACACAAATGACGTGTAAGCCGCACAAAACGAAAACTGAAATATTATTAAAACAAATTCTAAATCAATGCCTCAAGAATCAGACGGAGAAACGAATGCCAAGTAACGGTATAGTACAAAACAAAAGTAGACACAAGGAGATGCAGAGAAAGCACTCCGAAAAAGTGTGACAGCTAAGGGAAAGCAACCATTGCCAAAAGTACGTTGATGTATGGAAATGCCCGTGAAGAGATGCCCTTACCTAGAGCGCATTTTGGAGGTGGACAGACGATAAAAATGCTGTTAAAGCTGAAAACCCGACGACGGGATATATTGACGAAAGCCCAGTTACAAGGAGAAAGGAGAAACAGCGAGAAATACAGAAGGAGACGGAGAGGAGAAAAAACAGAGAAAAGGGGAGTGGAGTACGGCGAAAAGGCAAAGAGACGGAAAAAAGAAAGATGCGACAAGTGAAGAGTGAAGTAAAGTGAGAACGATACAACATGAAGAGAGAAGAAAAAAGACGCAGAGAGAGTCCATAAAACGGGGAGGAAAAAGAAGGAGACAAAACAGAATGAAAGTATGGACATACCAGGAGAGAGAATAGAGGGATAGTGAAGACAAAGAAAAGAGAACATAGAGAAAGCACAGAAAGACTGGAAAGAAAGTAGGGAGGGAGAGAGGAGCGAGAAAGAAGAGAGATAAAAGCGAGGAGAAGGTAGAGAGAGAGAAACAAAAAGCGGAACCAGAGCGAGAGAAATAAAGAAAGAAACTCAAGAGAGAAATAAAGATAAGAGAGAAAGTAAGAAACTACAGAGAAAAGAAAGATAAGAGAGAAAGTAAGAGAGAAAAGAAAGATAAGAGAGACAGCAAGAGAGAAAAGAAAGATAAGAGAGAAAGTAAGAGAGAAAAGAAAGATCAGAGAGAAAGTAAGAGAGAAAAGAAAGATAAGAGAGAAAGCAAGAGAGAAAAGAAAGATAAGAGAGAAAGTAAGAGAGAAATGAAAGATAAGAGAGAAAGTAAGAGAGAAACCAGAGAGAGAAAGTAAGAACGAAAATAAGAGAGAAACCAGAGAGAGAAAGTAAGAAAGAAAATAAGAGAGAAACTAGAGAGAGAGAAAATAAGCTAGAAACTAGAGAGAAAAAATATGAGAGAACGTAAAGAGAAAAAACGTACAGAATGACAAATAGAGAAACAAAGAACGAGAAAGACAGAGAAAAAGAATGAGTGAAGGAATGAGAGAATAGCAAAAAGAAAGTGAGGATCGGAGAAGAGGACGTGAGGAACTGAGAAAGATAGAAAGAGGAAAACGGAGAAGAAAAGAGATATAGAGACAGAGAAGCAGACGGCCAGAGAGAGAGAGAGACGGAGAAGGAGAGAGAGAACGAGAGACGGACTATGAGAGCGGAGTAGTATCTGTAGATATACGGAGAATGAGAGTGAAAGAGAGCGAGAAAGGTAGAGAGGGAGAAGAAGACTAAAAGAGAGAGGAGGAAAGGGAGAGAGAGAGAAGCAGGGAGAGACAGAGAGAAAGAGGGACAGAGAGGGAGAGAGAAAGAGACAGAAAAGAACAGAGTTGCAGCGGATGAGAGAGAGAGAGAGAAAGGGAGAAGTCAAAAGATGGAGAAAAAAGAGATGATAGAAAGTGTGTGTAAAAAAGGTGAGTGTGGATGCCCAGGAGGGAATGAGGCGACAAGGGGGAAAGTCAGGAAGAGAAGATTGGCAGTGAGGACTTAATAGGATTACTCCATGAATATTGAATGAGGAAATGGAATTGTGTAGTTTTTGTCTGTGGGACACACAAACGCTTCGTCTGCCCTGGAAAAAAAACTCCGTCAACGACTCAAAGAGAACTCTGGAGCTCTCAATGGACTTTCCCTTTTTTTCCCTTCACACCTTCCCCTCCTTCACACTTTCAAATCTATTGTGAATACCGTCCAGGAAGGTTCTTTCTCTCCTGGAATGATTCTCACCGCTATTTCCTTATACCTTATTCACGTCACTGTGGCCTTTGCATTCAACATATTGCTTTCTCCTGGTCTTCGTAACCTCTTTGAATTGTCTCTAGCATCTTTCCTCTGATTTCCTCTGGCAACACCGTCTCAAATTGAGCTCGTTCTAACTCCCAAATTATATTTCATAATTTGCATGAATTTCCCCCGTTCTTTCTCTGGATTGTTGGAATGGTCTGGAATCATATTTTAATTCCGTCGTCTCTTTCATTATGGCCTTTTTCCCTGGATGTGTATGGCTAGTAAATTTCAAGTGGCGAATCTGCTTTCTCCCATTATAACCCACGCTTTCTACGTGGGAGCTTTCTCCTCCTTGACATGATTTGATCCCGTCAAGTCCCAGAAATAGTTGAAGCGGAGGAGGAGGAAATTGAGGTTAATTTACTCCTAATTGAATCTCCTGTCATAATTAGTTCTCCTGTTAATGGCAAATCCTAAAAATAACCCAGAACCGTTGACCTCCTGATGTTCGTCAGAGCCACAGATTTATTTTTTCCATCTTTCCCTCTAGAAAAAATGGTCGAAATTAAATTTCCTCCCTCTCCACTTTCCAAATGGGCAGAATTCTATGGACAAAATGGATGGATTTGAAAGCCTGTAAAGTCTAATAAATAAAATACTTAGTAAAATCCGTACTTTCTAGCTTCTCTTTATTACATCTTATTTCAAATAAAGAAGTTCAGCTCAATTACTGGCAACACCTTTATCCTGCAAAATCTTTGCCATACATAAAAAGTAACGGAGAAAGAAAAAGGTAGACAAAGGAAAGAGAGAGACATCAGGAAATGAATCTTTAGGTGAAAGTTAAGCTTTCACCCAGCTACAAAATAATTACTTGTTAGTACGTAGAATGCTTATGAACGAGGAATTCCGGTGAGTTGCTACAGCTGGGGAAAAATCAGGTGAACAACGATTAGAGATATAATTACATATGTATATAGGAAATGACGCACAAAGACGGACTCGTATATAAATATTAAAAGCCGGAACACGCTACGAGAAGGTGAATAAGCGTTGGAAAAAACTGGGGCAAGAGCGAGATAAAATCCGGTTGTAATAAAGCCCGGTAAGAATTGGTATTCCTCGTAAGATTGGTGTTTACTAAAACATGTATTAAAGATGAGAGAAGAGGGAAAGTTGAAGAGAAATGAGAGGACAAACAGAAGAGCAGGAGAAAGTGAATGAGGAAAAACGAGACACACAGAGCGAAGGAAATAGAAACCGACAGAAAGAGACAAAAAGAAATAAGAAGCAGCCAGGGAGAAAAAGAAAATCAAATAAAAATGATCAGACCGAAAAATAAAAGCTTTTATTTTTGTCTTCCTTCCTATTCTTCTCTTTGTCTCTTTCTTCCTGTTTCCTCTTTGTATTCTTCTCCTTGTCTCTTTCTTCCTGTTTCCTCTTTGTATTTTTCTCTTTGTCTCTTTCTTCCTGTTTCCTCTTTGTATTTTTCTCTTTGTCTCTTTCTTCTTGTTTCCTCTTTGTATTTTTCTCTTTGTCTCTTTCTTCCTGTTTTTTCTCTCTTTCTTCCTTTTTTGTCTCTCTTCCTGTTTTCTCTAGGTTTAGCTCTCTTTATTTTCTTCTCTTTGTGCCTTTCTTCCTGGTTTTTCTCTCTCTTCCTGTTTTCTCTTTGTTTAGCTCTCTTTATTTTCTTCCTGTTTTCTCTTTGTTTCGCTCTCTTTATTTTCTTCTCTTTGTGCCTTTCTTCCTGTTTTTCGTTCTCTTCCTGTTTTCTCCTTGTTTCGCTCTCTTCCTATTATTATCTTTGTCTCTTTCTTTGTGTTTTTTGTCTCTCCCTTCCTGTCATCTCTTTGTTTCGCTCTCTTTCTATTATTATCTTTGTCTCTCTTCCTTTTTTCACTTTGTTTCGCTCTCTTTCCGTTTTCTATTTGTTTCTCTCTTCCTATTCTCCTCTTTGTCTTTTCGTTCCTGTTCGTTTTTGTCTGTCTTGCTGCTCCTCTCTTTGTTTCTTGTTTTTATTTCCGTTTGTCTCTTTCTTCCGTTGTTTAACATTTTGTGTCTCCTTCTTTTGTTTTTCTCGATTTTTTATGTCCCGAGTAGCCTTTTTCTTTTCTCATTGCTATTCTTCTCCCTCACTTTTGTTGTTATTTATTTCTCATTGCCTCTCTGGCTGTCTCTTTTTTCAAATCCTCATCTCTATTTTTCTCTCTGTCTCTCGCTCCTTGTCTATTTCTTCAACGTGTTGACTTGATTTCGCTTGAATCTCCAATTTCCCCTCTCTTGCCATATTTTCTCCGGTGACTCTCTTTCTCTATCCCTTCGATTTCCGTCTCTCTTGTCTCCCCTGCCGTTTCCGTCTCACGTTTTTCTTCATCTCCTGCTCTATCGGCTATTACTGTATTAATGACGCATTTCTATTCCATTCCATCTCTTCCCGTCTCCCTCAATTTCTTCTTTGGAAATCTCCGGGAATATGAAGCCTTAAATGATATGGAAGACTTTATGAAAATATATTCTAGACAGGTGGAATGGCGGAGGTCAGAGTAATGCTAGTATATTTATAAATACGTGCATATTTACCTATATATACATATATACCATTTCATATAATTGAATACAAATACCATATGTATGTGAGGATGGAGGAAGACTTATCATACATATATCCTGCTCTTTCTTCTGTCTCTGTTTTTCTCTCTCTTTCTCTATCCTCTTTCCCTCCATGGCTAAGTAGATGCCCCTCCTCCGCCTTTGATGCATTGAGTGATTGAGTAAAAGTTTTGTGGGGGGCGCGAGTCTGTGTTTGGAGAAGAACATGAGGGGAGAGAGCGAGAGACAATTAAAGTCTATTAGTAGCTCGGTGATGTCGACATACAAGTGGTTTTTATTGGAGGCACAACCCTGTAATTAAATAGTTGTCTTCCGATTTAATTAGCCATCCTTAATGTGGTCCTCTAATAAGTTTTGCGGGAGGCATAGCTGAAAGACAAGCAAGAAAGAGAAGCGAGATAGAGAGAAAGAGAGAGAGAGGAACTTTTACCGGAGATTTTGCTCCTGTTGCCATGGAAATGGAAGGGATGTTTCTCGTTTTTGTATACTCAATCTTCGTCTTGATTTTTGGGCACGTCACTTCCACATTTTCCTCTCTCTGTGGATTTTCTTTTAGGTTCCTCCTTCCCTTTCTGGGATAGACGCTTGTGTATGTTTTGTTATATTTCTTCAGTACGTGAACGAATCGCTTTCACATTTTCCTTTCTGGAAAATGTGTCTGGGTTTTTCTACTCTTTTTTCATTTTCTTTATCATCTTCGTTCTCTTTTTTGTCGTTTTCTCCTTTTTTCTTTCTCTTTTTTGTCGTTTTCTCCTTTTTTCTTTCTCTTTTTTGACGTTTTCTCCTTTTTTCTTTCTCTTTTTTGACGTTTTCTCCTTTTTTCTTTCTCTTTTTGGTTTCTTATTCTTTCTTTCTCTTTTTTGACATTTTCTTTTTTCTTTTTTGATATTTTCTTTCTATTTTTTGATATTTTCTTTCTCTTTTTTCACATTTTCATTCTCTTTTTAGTCGTTTTCTCCTTCTTTCATTCTCTTTTTTGTCGGATTCTCCTTCTTTCATTCTTTTTTAGTCGTTTTCTCCTTCTTTCATTCTCTTTTTTGTCGAGTTCTCCTTCTTTCATTTTTGTTTTTGTCGTTTTCTCCTTTTTCTTTCGCTTTTTTGTCTTCCTCTTCTTTCTTTCTTTTTTTTTGATATTTTCTTTCTCTGTTTAGTAGCTTTCTCCTTCTTTCTTTGTCTTTTTAGTCGTTTTCTCCTTCTTTCTTTGTCGTTTTCTCCTTCTTTCTTTGTCGTTTTCTCCTTCTTTCTTTGTCGTTTTCTCCTTTTTTATTCCTCTTCATTGCCGATTTCTCTCCACTTTATTCTAGTTTTTGCCGCTTTTTCCATGTCTTTTCACGGTTTTTTGCCGTTTCTCTCTACTTTATTCAAGTTTTTCCATTTTCATTTCTTGTTTTCTCCCTTTGACTCCGTGTTTTTTTGCTTGCCCTCCTCTTTTTGTCTTGCCTTTAAATAGTTTTTCATTTGTCGTTCTGTCTTTCCCTGTTTTGTTTTGATTTTTGCTTTCTCCGCTTCCTTCTCTGATTTGCTGTCTCCCGTCTTCCCCTTCTTGTTCTTACTTCTGCTTCTCTCCTTGCTGCTTTCTCTTTTCCCTTTTTGGCCTGCTGTTTCTAATTATGTTCTCCGTTTTTCAGTTGTAGCCTTTTTTGCTTCCCCTTTTCTCCCTTTCTTTGTCTTTCCGTCTCTCTCACTTTGCTTTCTTTCAGAGTGTTGCGTTTTGTATAAAAACTCCTGTCCCCTCCATTCAAATATCCCCCCTTTGACTTTCTCCACCCCACCGCGCTCTTGTTTCTAAACCTTCACCTGCAAAAATTAATTTAGGGCCTTTCACTAAAACCCCTTTTGTTTCCATTGAATGATACGTTGTCCCAGCATCTTTTGCTCTGATGTTATATTATCCAAGTCATAAATACACACTGTACGTATGTACAGATAATGTATACTCGTGCATGTATACGTATGTAGGTATATGTATATGAATTTACATTTGCCTTTGGCCTCCTTCCCTCACCTTTCGATTTTCTATAAGCCTGCCGCTCCAACCCACACATGCTTTTGTATTGGCCTTTGAATAGGCTTAATCGATAGCGGCTATAATGAAGAAAGGATGCCGGTGTGATCTTCATCCTTCGATCTGTAAGCCTTGCCCACAGGTAAGGCTATACATATAGGGTGATATCCTATATCCAGTATGCTTAAATACGCCTATCCTATTTGTTTAAGAGCAATCCTCATACGCCTCACATGCCCCGGGCGGATTTTGTACATAAAAGCCAATACGTGAGTGAGAGTACAAATCCCCGGCTTTTGGAGATGCTTTAACAGTCGGTGGTGTATGACAGCTATCGAAGCGAAAGGGGCTGAGTCCATTTTTTCCCAACTGGTATTTTCTCTTTAATACAATCAAGTGGAACGGGGCTTTGCACTGGGTCACTTATTTCTGGTCTGATTTGGACGGAAATATCTATTTGTCAAACACAAGTCGGAACTCCAAGTTTTTCATCAGTACGCAGTAGCTCCTGCACCGGTTTCGACTTCCATATGCAAAAGAGGCTTGAACTCAGCTTCTTTTGTATCTATATGTATATATAGATTTGTAGATGGACAATATAATATGTACACATGTGTATTTATGCGTAGGTATATTTTATCCAACGTGAATGCAGGTATATGTACCTTGGATATTTTTTTAACTCTGGGATTTCCTCACCATACCAGCGCATTTCTTCTCCTGTCATTGTATCAACTATCTCACTTTTCTCTCCTTTTTTTCTCTTCCCATTTCGTCTCTCTCTCTCTTCTCTTCTTTTTGCTCTTCCCATTTCGTCTCTCTCTCTTCTCTTCTTTTTGCTCTTCCCATTTCGTCTCTCTCTCTTCTCTCTTTTTTCTCTTCCTCTTTCATCTTTCTCCTTTTCTCTTTTTTCTCTTCCTCTTGCGTCTTTCTCCTTCTTTCTTTT
Organism: Disparrhopalites patrizii; assembly: GCA_034698585.1. Taxonomy (NCBI): domain Eukaryota; kingdom Metazoa; phylum Arthropoda; class Collembola; order Symphypleona; family Sminthuridae; genus Disparrhopalites; species Disparrhopalites patrizii. The sequence continues at coordinate 1,682 of JAQGBT010001444.1, read as the reverse complement.
TTCTCTTCCTCTTGCGTCTTTCTCCTTCTTTCTTTTTTCTCTTCCTCTTGCGTCTTTCTCCTTCTCTCTTTTCTTTTCACTTTTCTCTTCCTCTTGCGTCTTTTTCCTTCTCTCTTTCTCTCCATTTTTCTCTTCCTCTTTCTACTTTCTCTCTTAATTCTCTCTTTCTCGTTCTTCTTTCTCTCTTAATTCTCTCTTCTTTCTCTATCTCCCTTAATGCTCTCTTCTTTCTCTATCTCTCTTAATTCTCTCGCTTTCTTTCTCTCTCTTAATTCTCTCGCTTTCTTTCTCTCTCTTAATTCTCTCTTTCTGTCTCTCTTGTCTTTCTGTTTCGCTTTCTTCTCTCTCTCTCTTCTTTCTCTGTCTCGTATTTCTTTCTCTTACTTCTTGCTCTTTGTTCTGTCTTTATCTCTCTTCGCTCTCTCTTACTTGCACTGTCTCTCGTCTCTGCCTTATGCCTCGTTTCTGTCTCTGTTTCTCTGTCTCTCTTCTTCCGTACTTTGCTTTTCTCCTTTCTTTAGCTCCTTGTGTTTCTTCTTTCCCTCTGTCTTTTTCTGTCTCTTCGTTCTCTCTTTTTTTCTGTCTCTTCTTTCTCTCTTTGTTTTTCTGGCTCTCTTCGTTCTGTCTTTGTTTTTCTGTCACCCTTCGTTCTCTCGTTTTTTCTGTCTTTTTCTCTCTTTGTTTTTCTGTTTCTTCTTTCTCTCTTTGTTTTTCTGTCTTTCCTTTCTCTCTTTGCATCTCTGTGTCACTTCTTTCTCTCTTTTGTTTGGCTTTCTCCGTCGTTGTTTTTCTATTTCATCATCTCTTACATCCTTTCGTCCTTTCCCTCGTTCTCTGTTTCTTCTCGATGTCTTCGTTTCTGTCTCCTTCGGTTTCGTTTCCTCTCCCGTCCTCATCAAAATAAACATCCTCACAGTAGCTCTTGTTCATCCGCATTTGTGTCCGCCTAGGTTTTTTTGTAAGTATGTGTGCAAACACCAGGGATTTCCTTGAGATATTTTTATGTACATTTGTTTTCGCCATGTTGGTCACATCTCCCAGTCCAGAATCCTCCGCCTCTGTCCTGGGCTTCAATGTAAACCGGGAGAAAATCATCTAGTATATTGGACATTCAAGGGGGATTCAGGTGGTGTTGTGAGTAAACTCACTTCATCCGTTACACTGATCTATGGGACACTTACTGGGGGATATTGTAAAAAAACACTACAGCAAATGCTGAAGGAGGGAGTTTGTACATCATGTGGTCGAGTTACTACATCGGGAATTCCAATTGTGATTTTTTTTCCCAGGCCCAGATTTGTTGCAATCATCAGGGCATTACATCCGGATGAAAATCAACAGACTCAAGTGGAAGTACTAGCCAGGGAGAAATAAGCTGTGAAATGATAGCGCCTTAGTTGGGCCTGACTTACGAATATGGTGGACAAACAAAGAGAGAGTATCAAAGTTGGATACATATTTGGTGACAAAAGGGAAAATAAAGAATTAAAAGCGAGAGAGAGAGAGAGAGCTAAATGAAAAGGAAAAAAAGGGAGAAAATAAAAAAATACAGAAATTTAGAGAAAATAAAAGAGACAGGAATTTAGAGAAAATAAAAGAGACAGAAATTTAGAGAAAATAAAAGAGACAGAAATTTAGAGAAAATAAAAGAGACAGAAATTTAGAGAAAATAAAAGAGACAG
>JAQGBT010001443.1:0-32161 GCA_034698585.1 Disparrhopalites patrizii | reverse complement strand
AAGAGAGAGAAAGAGAGAGAAAGAGAGAGAAAGAGAGAGACAGAGAGAGAGAAAGAGAGCGAAAGAGAAAAGAAAGTAGAGGGAGAAGGACAAAGAAATCAAGAGAAAAACAAGAAAGCGGAAAGGAGAGGGAGGGAGGACAAAAGCAATGAAGGATTGAAATTTCCAAAACATTAGGTATGAATTGAAAATGTGTTCGGAAAGATCCGTACACATGCTCACCGCAATTTATCTTTGTTTATGCGTTGTTTATTTACAAAGGCCATAAGCCCTTCCGCATAGTTACATTGATCACCAGAAAGAGGATGAGGAAGGAGGAGGGAAAGCTGTCATAGGAAATAAGGAAAAGGAATAGGACAAGAGGGGAATTAAAAGGAATGACTGGTGACAGTTAGTCGCGTATTACAGACGTCACCTCCCTTTATTAATGGCAAAGCAGAAAGTAGAAGTAAAATGTGCGTATGCACACAACAATACAAATATAATGATATATAATAATATTATATTTATAATCGTGCATATATAGTAAGCCTGACATGTCCTAGAGTCCGGATGTTCCTCTAGCACCATCCATAAATAAGAGGTTTAGCGCGGATAAGCTGACTTGTAAACTTCTGTCTCACTTTTGTATACATTGTTGATGAATAATGGTATAGGTATATAATACTTGTACTTATGGAGATGTGTATTATTGTATATAAATATACCATTTTATGCATGTCTAAATGCACACACCTCCACGGGATGTTTGTTTCCGTGTATTGGTTTGTGGGCTGTAATCAAATGCTGCGCGACGGGTAATTCTTAGAGATTCACAAGGATTCCGCTGTCTTCAAAATGCCATTTGGAGAGAAGACGGGGAGGCGGGAGGATTTGAAATTTTTTCAGGGATTTTTCCCAGTAGTGGCTTACCTTATAGGGATCCTGCCATACTCGATTTAAAGAAAACATCCTCCCTTTCCATTTCATACATTTCCATACCTTTCCTTTATCCCAGCATATTTATTGGGCACCATAAATGCATTTCTCCAGATAACTCCCAATGTAGCAATTAACACTGGGATTTTTCTAAATATTTTCTTTGCGCACATTTTAAATCCGTCCAAATTTCCCTTCCGCACTTTGGGTTAAAGGAAATATTTTGAAGGGCATTACGTCCATTAAAAGCTCCCATTTTGGTGCGGAACTGTTCGCGGACTTTCCCCGTAATTTCTATTGCCAAAAAAAAGCTCTCTATCTTGAAAGTGGTTCCGTGTATAAAGTTGGCCGTGAAATAAAATAACCCACTTGGCTTGGTGCTAATGTGGATTTTCTCTCCCTTTGGCATTTCCACTGACGGTAATAATTCATGAGCTTATGGGCTTATCCTCTCTGGGTTGGGGCTTTGAAAAAACATATGGATGTGTGAATGCTCTCCTTGTACTTTCCCTTAAACTCCGTCCGTTCCTACTGTCACTACTATTTGGTTTAAAGGGCAAATGTCCATGTGTAGTGCCTCCGACCTCTCCAAAATGGAGACCAAGATGGACGGGAAAAGGTGGGAAAGTCAAAACGTCTGTTATTTCCGGGAAGGAAGGGAAAGCTTCTTCTGACCATGGACCATGAGGTGTGTTTGTTTTTGAGTAAAACGCTGGTATGTGAAGGAACATGACCGTTTTTACTTGTTTCGTCAAACAAACTGCCAAATCCCCAGCTTGACTCCACAGTGTTAGGGATGACACAAGGATTGTATGTGACACTTCCCGATTTAATCCGATGTCTCTAAGGCCTTCCTGGCGTGATCATATGCCTTTTGTTTGGCCTCCCGCACTTTCTCTCAGATTTTATACTTTCTCTTTTCCTTTCTTTCAGTCTTCTCGGAACCCAATTCAATTTTCTCTTCCGCATATTTTATTTTTCAAGCTCATCTAGTTTTTTTTCTGAACAATTTTTACCTTCTCTTGTTTTACCTTTTGTTTGTTTTTGTTTTGCTATTTGTGTCATTCTGGAAGTCACTGGTCATTTTTCCTTGGCTGGGACAATTTTTTTCCGATGGCATTCGCATCCGGTATGTCTTTATCAAGGTTATGAACTTTCTCTTTTAGTGTGACACCAGATTTTGATCGGATTTCTCAGAATCCATAACTGATGAATATATGTGTTATTTTCCCAGAAATGTCACTAATACGGGCAGACTGACCTGTAGCTGTGACAGATTTTTTCTTTGCGCCGCCAATCCATTTCGTTCCTCTCTAATGTCTCAATCCACCTGCAATTTCCCATTTACGTGGAGAGTCCTACGATTTCTTCGGTGGCGTTTCAATGGGATGGAAACTGGTTTAAAACTGGCGGGAACCACGAAAACCTTTTAAAATGCCAAATTCATTAGGATTTGTAATTAAGAATTTCCTCCCGGAACTCCGAAGCTCCACGCTGTGACACAAATGTATGAATTATAGATGCAACAGGGATCTGCAGATGAAGCGGTGAGTTCATTTGGAGGTTAAACAGAGTAATTTCACTCCAGGCGTTTTCCTCATGGACAGGAATTCAGATGGTGGTGGAAAGTGAATTTTTTCTACGTGATTTACCTTCTTCTACCACTTTCTTATGGGGAATAAGATAGAGGCCTGGAGACTTTCTTATGAAAATAACTTGTGTCTTTACTCTTGAATCAATCCATGAGTGATTCATCCCCCATTGAGCTCAATGAGTTTTCTCCTCTTTACTTTCTTTTTTTCCCAGAATTTTCTCACTATATTTTTTTACATTTATGTACATATGCGGACAAATCTATAAAATAATTTGATCTTCTTTTGAATATTCCTTCTTTGAGTCTTCTTATAGGTTTAAGTTATTTGATTTTCTCTATCTTTCACTCACTTTCTCTCCGTCTCTCGCTCTTTCTCTCTTTTTTCTCCCTCTCTTGCTCTTTTGCTCTCTCTCTCCCGCTCTCTCTCGCACTCTTTCGCTCTCTTTCTCGCTTTCTCTATTGCTCTTTCGCTCTCTTTCTCGCTCTATCTTTCTTACTTTTTCTCTCTCACTTTCTCTTCTCTCTCTCGCTCCCTTTTTTTCTCTCTCTCACTTTCTCTTCTTCTCTCTCTTGTTCTATTTTTCTCTCTCCCTCACTTTCTCTTCTTCTCTCTCCCGCTCTCTTTTTTTCTCTCTCTCACTTTTTCTTCTCCTATCTCTTGTTTTAGTTTTCTCTCTCCCTCACTTTCTCTTCTCTCTCTCGCTCTCTTTTTTTCTCGCTCTCACTTTTTCTTCTTCTCTCTTTTGCACGTTTTTTTTCTCTCTCTCTCGCTTTCTCCGTTTCTATCTGGTTCTCTTGCTTTCTCCATCTCTCTCGCCATCTCTCTCTTTCTCTCCCTTTTTGTCCATCTCTCTCGCTCTCTTCATTACTGTCTTTCACTCTCTCTCTTCCTGTCTGCATCCTTTTTGTCTCCGCCCCCTCTTTGTTTCTAGCTCAAATAAATTGCAAATCCCAACTCAATAACATCATCTACATACTACTTACTTTGCTTCCAATCTGTTCAAATGGATAACCTCACCTATTTGCTTTCGTCTCCACATCTTTTGAGGGGTTCTCATTCAGATAGGAAAGAGTCAGACCGAGAGAGAGAGAGAGAGACAGACAGACAGAGTAAGAAACGGGAGGATTTGATGTAGAGAAATGTGGCAAGCGAGGTGAAAGTAATCGCTGAACACACAAATTCGCACTTGACTTAATTCCAACTCCCGTTGCCTTTCCCTCCTGTGCTGTCCCAATGAAAAAGGTCTGTGCTCGGTCCTTTAGGAAGAAGTGGTTGTGGCATCGGGGCTTTTGTTTGGCTAGGGCCTTAAGGGATCATTTGAAATTAGGGAAAGGAGCGACCACCGTCACCACCATCGTCTCTCCTTGTGGATTTCCCGTCTTTTGGACGGCTATGTCCTCCTCGAACCTCCACTTGTATATCTCCATGTAGTCTACCTTGCTTTCTCTTCCATTTGTTTTCCATGGCTTCATTCCCCCCCTATTTCTCCATGGTAATTTGCTCTAATAGCATGTGATCAAAATCTGTATTTTTCTTGCTAGTTTCCTGATATAATTTTGAGGAATTATTTGTATTTGGGTATTTTGTAGAAGGTATTTTCTATTTTGTAGAAGGTATTCGAAATCCTATGCAATTATTTCCGGCACACGTTGCCCTACTAGGCAGAGTGTACTCATGCAGGACAATTACGGGAGAGAATGGTAGCCCATGGATTTGATGGAATCAGATATGATTACACAATATTGTTATGACAAGGCCATATCAGAGTACAGTGCATAAAGGCTCTTGACAAGCTTGTAACTTTGCAAAAACTTTCCGGACAAAAGGATGGGCGAGTTGTGGGGATGTTCAAGGGGAGAAGTGACAGAGAAAGAGGAACTGACGGGATTCGAAGAGAGACAGAGAGAAAGGGCAGGGAAGAAAAAGTTTTCGAAATGAATGGTGTACTCTGGGTCCCAGGAAAAACATTTTTTTGGACGTGAGCACCATAGCATAGAAATGTATTCAAACACTCCCTTACGGCACAGCGGATTTTGTCAATGAGATTTCCCCGTGTTATATTATGTCCTCATCTACCACGAGGCTAAAGTGGTAACCAAGCGATATAGTATTAGTATCATCATCATCCCACATAATAATGTATTCAAGTTGAGAGTTAGAATTTCATGCCAGAATTTTCTGGTCTGTGTCTCACTTTCTCCTCCCATTCACTCTGTAACCCTTTTCCATCCAACTCCTTTCAGGGAGGGAGGGCTGAATTTGGTTCCGCATAGCCACAAAGAAATTCTCTGGTAATAAGTGGAAGTTGTTATATACACGAAATATCACAAGTTTCGAGATGGTTCCGGATTCGTTGTTGGGGATCAAAAAAAATACAATGTGGAAATAAACGCTTTTTTCGTCCTTCAAGGCTGTATTCAAAGTTTTGAAAAGCTTGGACCTTTTTGAGTTGTATGTCCTTATGTAACTGTGTTTTCTAACACGCATTTTATGACAAGGACTTTTTCCTACCACCGTTTTGTGTATGAAGAAAGGACCATCTCCTGGGTTACAAAGACGTCTACAAGAATAATGATTCCGTGAATTTTTGTTTTTATCACAGTTCACAGAACAAGCGGGTTACTTAATTCATTATTTTTTATCTGGAAAAAAAGTAATACTGTACTTATTTTTTTAAACTCCTGTGGCACTTGCGTAATTCTTTAGAACATTTTCTGAAAGGGTTTCAGGCACTACTCTAATGCATTCAAGGATCGAGACAAATTGTGGCGGAGTGAAAGATGATCCTCTTAGTCACTGTCTCTCGCTCTATCTCTCTCTTTCTTTCTCTCTGTTTCTCTCTCTGTCTCTCTGTCAACTTCTCCCTTTTTCGCAGTCCCTAGCCCTTATCTAGGCCCTCAGCTCCTCCCATCGTCAACGATCTCAAAGGTGGCAGCGGTTATTAAACCGGGCATTAGTATAGAGTATGCCAAACAAGTGCAGCATTCCACATTTTTCTTCCTCCATTGTTTTCTTTTTCTCCTTCATACTTTCACCATTTCCTTTTGTTTCTCCAGCTGAAATCTATTTATTTCCTCAATGAAATCCTCCCACGCAGTCTCCAAGTAGTTTTAGGGACTCTATGAAGTATGAGAAAAGGCAGTGAAATGCACTCGCCTTTGAAATAACCGGTTTTTAATTAACTCTTCTCGTGCCCCAAAAAAAACAACATTAAATAAAGTGTGCCACCAAAAACCGGGGGTCTGTTTTCCCATCCGCCTTTTAGCCTTTGTAATCCGATAGAGGACTTTCTCAGTTAATTAAATGTTCAAAAGAAAGCGGCAGACATGATATTTGAAACATTCTAGAGCCTATTTTAAAATTAAGTCTGGAGCAACTGAGAAAACCGAATGAGAAGAAATGTTATAGATGTGTTCATATGTACGTATATGCATACCATTTTGTACCAGAGTAAACAAAATTGTGGACTGTAAAACTACGCTGTAAAATCTGAAGTAAATTTTGTGGGCTTTAATGAATTCCGGGATTTCATACAACATTAAATTAATTCTGCGCGATATGGAATACGAAATATTTGAAAATCCATATTTTTACGTAAATATTCGTTGTTAACAGTCATATATTGTTCCAACAGCAATTTCTGCGCTGGTGCAATTTGTTTAATAACAAAGTTGGACTCGTGTTAACTGAACTGGAAAGTATTCAATTAAAAATAATGTCAAAAATCCCCCCACACTTACAGTCGATCGAAGGCGGTAGGATCAGGACTCAATTAAAAATATTAACCTACTTTTTTACAGTGCCTCTGCTAAAGGCAACTAATTAAGAATTCTTCCACATTTCCCCCAACTGTCTGTCCTCCCACTCAGCTCGAGGCAGAATGAATTATGGTGGGAATTTTAATAAGCATTAAACTCACTGAAATACGACATTTACACGTCCAGCCTCCAATGATTGTGGCCGAAGGCGGGCAACATAGTCCTGCTTAATCAGTGGGGGCAGCGGGTGTATTAACAGAGTAATTAGTCCAAAGTTAGGCCAAGCTCGTTCTTACCTCAGCGGAGACAGGTCGGAGAAGAAGTTGAACAAACTCTCATATAGGTTAAAGACTTGTGGTAATGACATCTTCCTTAAAGCCTCCAGCCCCTCCTGTTTATGAGTTTGGCAAAGTCCAATATATTTATCGAAAGTTATGGGAGGAAATGCTGAAAGAGAAAGGGAGAGAGAGACAGAGAGAAGGAGAACTTTTCTCATTAGATTAGTCTACATGTACTACCGGCAATATTTAATTTTCTTTAGTAAATGAGTGAAAAGTTGACGGTGGGAGATTGAAATTAGCAATCATGGTAATAAACATTATTTTTCATCCAGACGCACCCGTTTTTTCGACTTGATTATCCCGTATTACATTGAGTAAAGTGGAATCTTGTCCCAGGTTGTCCTGCCTATAGGGTACAATAACATATGCATGGGCAAGGGGTTAAAAACCTCGGAATGTCTTTCATCTTCAGACATTTTAAATTAAGTTTCTCGAAGGGAGGTACATGGAGACAGATGAGAGGGAGAGAGAAATGGAAAAGGATACGGTGGGTAATTTCCACTCACATGGCGAAAAGAGAGGAAAGTCTTTTTGTATCACTATTTGAACGACAGTTCGAAAGAAAGTACGTGGGAGGTAGAAATTTGAGGAAGAAAGTAAAGACAAGCGAGAGGACGTTTGGAGAGAGATGAAGAGAGAAGGGCGAGGAAAAGGAAGAGGGCAAGTGACTGAGGACATAGGAAGATGGCGAAAGGGAAAGAAAAAGTGAGGAAAAGAAAGTAAACAAAAACGAGACAAATACTCAAAGAAATCGGGGAAAGGAACAGAGGAAGAAGGGGAAAAGAAAAAGAGAAAGTGAAAGTGAAATGGAGAAAGGAGAAAAAGGAAGAAAGTGAAAGATAACAGAGAAAGAAAAAAATGGAAAATATGAAAGAGGACTGAGAAAGAAGAGAAAAGAAGAAAATGAAAGAGAACGAAGAAAGACGAGAAAAAGGGAAAGAGAAATTGAAAGAGACTGGAGAAAGGCGAGAAAAAGGAAGAAAGTGAAAGAGACCCAAGAAAGGCGAGGAAAAGGAAGAAAGTGAAAGAGACCCGAGAAAGGCGAGGAAAAGGAAGAAAGTGAAAGAGACCCGAGAAAGGCGAGAAAAAGGAAGAGACTGGTGAACGACGAGAAAAAGGAAGAAATTGAAAGAAAGAGCGAGCAGCAGTGAAAGACAGAGAAAGAAGAAACGAAAAAGTAACAGATAAAAACGTGTGGGAAATTATATTTCATGGAAATATCTACCTATTTGTCGACTTTTGCTTCAAAAAATGCCTTCCCACAGATTCATTCCGATCTCCAGTCCTCCCGCAATGTCTGAGAGACTTCAAAAGTTGGATAAAAAACTAAGAATTGGAAAGTCTCGCCAAATAGACACTGTAATTCCGTTGAATCTTCGTACGGTGTGGCTTCGAATTTTGGGATAACATATTTCTTATAAACCAAAACCTATACTTTCATAACTTTTCACTCCTCCCAATAGAGTTACTGAAGGCAACTTTCTTCCTTCCCAGAAGGGCTCCATCGCCAAAAGGGAGAGTGAAATTGGCGGGAGTTGTCAAACTTTTGCAATTTCTTTCATTACAAGTTCAAATTGGTTACATTTGTCTCCCTAGCCAAAAACTTGTTGATTCCCATGGCAAAGCAATGTTTTTGTCTGCGGAGTGAGAATAATTTCTTCAATTTTTATTCAATCCGAAAATATACAATTTAATGCAGGGACAAACTTCTCATGACATAATGATGAATCAAACTTGATTTCACGCTGAGTTGTGGCGAGACTACACATAGGGACTCCCTACGTATAATAGCTCTGGAATATCCTTTCTTGTCACTCTGTTAGTATACCATTTAGATTTAACAGTATCAGCTACTTACTACCGGGAATTTATAGTCGTTTTTAGAAGACATGTACAGGTTTTTAGCAGACAGTCTGCAGCTTTTGCAGAGACGGGAGTTTCCGCTCCAGGTTGTGTTAAGCATTGCCAAAACAGTCCGCTTGAGGACTAGGTCGAGCAGAGATGGCCCCGTCAGCTGTCCTTGTTATCACGAGGCCCAATTATCACAAGGAGCTGTGTGTGGACAGAAGTACAGAGGGAGACAACGAGGAGACAAAACACTAGCTGTCACTGTAAACGAGCGTGAACGAAATGTTTCTCTGCTTTTAGTTTCAACCATTTGCACTCTCAACTGAAAAGCAATTCCTCTCTATGTACGGAAAGAAAAGGAAAGTTGCACCAAAAGATAAATGAGAGAGAAATAGAAAGACAGGGCAAAGGGAGTGATAGCAAAAAGAGAAAGATTGACGGAAAGAGGCTAATAAGACATATTGGCAGGGCGATAAGCACAATGAAAGAGAAAAAAAGAAAATCCGGGAACGACAGGAAAGTGAAGAGAAAACACAAGGAGCGTTTCGATAGAAAGAAAGAGACAATATGCATATAAAGCAGAGGGACAGAAAGAAAGGATGGTAGAGATAACAACAGGGAATTATAATGATAAAGAAAGGGAATAGATAAAGCAAAGCATGCAGAGAGAGAGAAAACGAAGAGAGACAAACAAGAATGCTCAGAGATAAAACGAAGGCTAAAAGAAAGTAAGCAGAGATAAAACATAAGCTAGGAGAACACAAACCAGACAAAAAATACAGATCAGAGAGATATCCAACAAAAACTAAAAACGCTCGGAAATAAAGCAGAGGCTGAAAAAACAAAGTTCAGAGACAAAACAAACAAAGACAAAAAAGCAAGGTCAGAGATAAAACCAAAGTTAAGAGAAAACGAACAGACCAAAAAAAGCTCAGAAAGAAAACTAACAAAGACAAAAAAGGACAGCGCAGAGATAAAAATTAACCTGAGAGAAAACAAGCAAAGACAAACAAGAAATCTCAACGACAAACAAGAAAGCTGAAAGACAAACAAGAAAGCTCAAAGACAAAACGAAAGCTAAGAGAGACCAAGATAGTACAAAAAAGAAAGCTCAAAGCTACAACCCTACGAAAGAAAAAAGTAAAAGAAAACAGAGAGAAAAGAAAGAGGAAAGCCAAATGAGACAAGAAAAAGAAAGCAAACCAGATAGAGAAAACGCCACAGAAAATCAAAGGGAGAAAAATAAACGAATAAGAAAGAGAGTAGAAAAAAATTTAGAGAGATTAATTTGAGCTGAATCGACATCATTAATTGAAATCCTAAGAGTTGGACAGGGAAAATCGAACCGTCATGGTGTTTCGTCCTAAAGTGTAAACGGCATAGAAACAAATTTCGAGAGTAAAAGGACAAATATATCACTAATAATTTAGTAGTAAGAAGGATTTTTGTAGGGGTTGAAATGTCCCCATCCCCATATGAACCAATGACAACTGAGTGTAACGGATAATTAGAGTTATTACATTGATTAGAAGAGATTGGCGGTCATTTGTGGGATGGAGAAAGAAAACTAACAGCAAATAAAAGCACTCACCCTGTCATGCACAGCCTCACCACGTCCGACGTATGTCATATCACTAAGAAAGGGATGATCCTCCATGTGTCTCCAACCAGTCAATACAAAATAAATAAACAGAAGGAAATCCCTATTTATTGTAAGTGGGTCAAACAACAAAGAATTTCTGCTCAAGATGAAGTAAGGAAGGGAAAAAAGAAATAATTGAGCCTTGTTTGAGTCTATTCGTCCACGCACTCCTCAGTTGACAAGTGGGAGAAGGGAACTAACAACGTCCTTCAAGAGCATGACATTATTAAAAAGGGTCGCTGCGTAATAAATGATAAGATGACAAAACCTACACACGAAGCAAGCCTTTCAACTTAAGGAGGGAACGTGGGAGGGCAAATACGCTCTATCACTTCAACTTTACTTCGCACCTCATTATCCGCACTCTCCCCTTTTTCTTTTTTTGAGTCTCAGATTTTTTCTGTTTTGGTGATTACACACAATCTCAGCTCAAATCCACACCCTTTCTCTCTCTCTCCTTCTCCCTTTCGTTTTCGCCCTCCATCTTTCTCCTTTTTTTCCTATTTCTCTCTCGATTTCTCCTTTTCTCTCTCTTTCTCTCCTTCTCTCATTCGCTTTCTCTTTCCCTCTATTTCTCTCTCTCTTCTTCTTCTCTCATTTGCTTTCTCCTTTTCTCTCTTCTTCTTTTTTCATTTGCTTTCTCTTTTTCTCTCCCTATCTCTCTCTTCTACTTCCATTGGCTTTCTCCTATTCTGTCTCTTTCTCTCTCTCTTCTTCTTCTCTCATTCGCTTTCTCCTTTTCTTTCCCTTTCTCCCTCCATTTCTTATTCGCTTTCTACCTTTATATTTTCATTTTTCTCGCTCTTTCTCTCTCGTTTTCTCCTTCTCTCTCTTCTTGTCACATTCGCTTTCTCCCTCTATATTTCTCCTTTTCTCTCGCTTTTTCTCTCAATGTCTCCTTTTCTCTCGCTTTTTCTCTCAATTTCTCCTTTTCTCTCTCTTTATCTCTCACCGTGTCTTTCTCTTCCTTTATCTTATTTTCTCTCTCTTTCTCTCTCTCCCTTTCTTCTTTCCTCCGTCTTGCGGTTTCTCTTCAGTTTTCTCTCAAATTTCTCTTTCTCCTTTTGTTTCTCTTTCCCTAACCCTCTCTTTCGCTCTATATATCTTTCTTGCTCTTTTGCTATGTTGCTTTATTTCTCCCTTTTCTCTCTCTTTCTTTGTTTCTCTCCTTCGCTTCCCCTCTCGTTCTCGACCCTCAGTCCTTCTATCCCTTTTTCTTCCTCTCCATCGCTATATTTCTCTCTTTTACTCCATTTTGCTCTGCCTACCTTTATCTCAATCTCTTTCAAAACGAAAAACTGCAGTCAGGAGTGATAGTTATGTACTGATTGTGAGTCGCAAGAAATACTTTCGAGAGTATTTTATGACTATTTACATGGAGTTTCTTTGGAGAAGCACCAATTCGGACACCCACCATTTTTAGGGGATATTACGTTAATGAAATTTATTATTTTTTAAACATGATAAGATTTAATTTTTTAATAACTGCGCCTTTATTTGCTACCAGAACCGCGTAGGTGTGTTCAAGGACAGAAGACCAGAGAAATACAGAGATATACTATTGTATTAATAGTAGTTGCATTAATAAAATGCGGTGAATAATTATGAATGACGCTAAAAGTGGTAAAATGAGCGTTTAAATACACATTTGTTTTGGCTATACATTTAAGAATGCATTAGATAATCATACAACTTTTATGAGACTTTTGTATTGAAGGTGTACATCTTGGTTCAAGGGTTTGCCCAATGACTGAAGATCAACAAGTCCTCGATGAATCATGATGTGTGCACACGGTCACCTTTAAAAGCTACAACTGTGAAAGTAAAGTTTTGAAAATGCAGGCGATTATACAATATTGTGACTTTTCCAGTGGTAGAGTTTCGCTATAGAAAAGTATACAAAGTAGAGTTATTCAAAATAAAAGAAAATTGTTAGTGTGATTTTAGTGCATATATACATTGCATGTAAACGCTGGAACAAACCTCGTGAAGCCATTTGTAGAAGAATGAATTTGTAGTCAGTCCGTGTGCGTTCAACTCGTCAAAAGTAGTGTTTGGGCTGTTCCTCAAACTATTACTATTTGTCTCTGCAGGCTAACTTTTTCCAGAGAGATGTGTATTAGGTTAGCATTTGAAAAAGGGGGAAAGATCGGGACTATTTGAGTGACAATCTTGCTGCGGACAAACCCGTGGTAGAGGCGCCTTAGGAAATTCTCTGAAGCGACAGAGCCAGAGTTACAAGTTTGAGCGGGAGAAAAAGGGATGAACAAAGAATTTGAGTTGCATTAAGAGGCGAGAGAGCAATCAGAAATCAGTTGGGAGTACAAATCGGGTGGGAGATGGATGAGCTTCAAATGACATGGGAGGAATACAAAGGAAAGGACAAATTCAGTAATTCTCTTCTTCTGTTTTCGTCTCTTTATTTATTTCTCTCTCTCTTTCTCCTTTTCTCTTTTTTTTCTCTCTCTCTGGCTCTTTCTCCTTTTCTCTTTGCGTCTCTCTTTCTCCTTTTTTCTCTCTCGCTCTTCTTCTCGTTTCGACTATTTTTCTCTTCTTCTCTTTTCATCTCCCTTTCTACTTTCTCTCTCTGCACATTTTTTCCATCTTCCTGTGCTTCCCTTTTTCTCTCTTCCACTTTCTCGTCTTCACTCTCTGTCTCTTTCTTTTCCTCTCAATCTCTCCAAATTAATCTCTTTCTGCCTCTGACTTCTCATCTCGTCTCTCAACCTCGTTTGCTTCCATTCCAGTCTCATTTTTGTGTTTGCTTTTATCCTTTGTTACCATTACTTTCTCTAATTTTCTTTTTTTTCCCTACTCTTACAGTTAGGTTTGTTTCCTCCTTTGGCTTTCCCAACGTTTTCTTTATGTCTCCTTTTTTATGTTTTTCCCAGAGTGTTACGTTATTTTTGTCAAAATTCATTTCTTACAGTAATCCTCATTTCTCTCCCTTTCCCTCTCAACCCCTTTGCTCCCAGGCCCCCTAAACATTATTGTTCTTCCAAGTTTTTTTGAATCTTTCTCCGTTCATTCTTCCCTTTTGAATGTTTGTCTGAATTTTTTTTGCTCTGAAACTATCAATCGTATGTAATTGCCTGTATGATGTCCCCATTCTCGCCTTTTCTAAGGAGTGCAAAAACCTTTTTTGTACAATTTTTTCCCCTCGGAGAAGGGAAGCTCTCCCCGGCAATTTGTCTGCTCCTGTTATGTTCGAAAAATATTTGTCCCTCGTGTGTAGAATCGTTTCTCATCGTCACTGGTTGAGGGAATCCCTTGTTCTCCCATTCAATGCCATCACGATCATTAATAATGGGGTGGTCATGAATGTTCGTTTTGACGTTACCTCATTTCTCTCCCTAAAAAACTCCCGTGTTTCTGTTTGTCTTACCTGACTTGATCTTTGTGTCAAAGTATTTTTGGTTCAATCAGTCTTTTTTTTCTCTCTCTCCTTTCGACCCTTCTCTTTTAACCCACAAAGTTTGTCGTAGGTGACGTTTTTCTCTATCCAATGACATTCACCTCGAGTCTTTGTCATGGCACGGCATTGTGTCCTTCTCTGGGTCTTTTATAACACAGGTGCATTTGCAAGTCCATTAATCCTCGCATTTTGTGTCTGGAAAGATCACAAAAAATAATTATTATGGACTTGTAATACTACTACTGCTACTCTCGAGTTGAACTTGGTACTTTATCCCGTTGTGTCACGCCGTTGGGTGATCACGTTGGGTAGTAGCTAATGACGAGGTTGACAAAATATCCGTGTACGTTGTTCACCATAGTTGTTTACATTCTGAGGAACATTGGATGTTTTATCCACGTGAAAAACACAACACGAAAGTAACCGAAATACACCGAACCGATGTTTTTTTTGTCTTGCTGCCGTTATAGTTTAGGAGCATAAAAGTAATTTTTTCTCTTGCATTTTATTTAAGCACACAACTCAAGTATTTGTTAGGATGCATCAATCACTGCAAAAAGCTTTCTTTTTCCTCTGAACAAAACATGGTCATTATACCTTCCATAATTACTATGTGCGTCTTCCGGCTGTAAATTACCGTGGTTTTACATGGTTCCTTACCTATAATATGTAAGTTGGCTCTAACTGCTTCCCCTCGTCCTTTACCTTGCCTCTGAATTGCAAGGTACGAGTGGGATGTGAAAGTACATGGGGAGAATAGATGGAGAAAGTACAGGGAGAAAGTAAAACTTGTACAGAAAAACAAAGGACTACCCGTTTATGGAGAAACGTCATTGATTCCCCGAAATTTGAGCTGCATTGAAAACAAAAGGGATATTTTTTCTTTCCATTCAAAACCACTGTTCAGGCTCGTTCATTCCCACACGAGCCATGTATGTATATTTCAAGGGAATCTCGATCCTGTCAAAACCCCTGTAAGTATCCCCCTTTGTATTCGTGACTTGTGAGTAAATGGAAATTTTGAGAGACTGGTAGTAATTAAATTCTTTCGTTTGCATAAATAAACTGCATGGATAGGCCCGGATGCTTTTGTCGGGGGTTTCCCGGAGAGATTTATACAGCACCTTGTGGGAAAATTCCCTGAGTGTGAATAATGTGATGTAATGAGGCAGGGAACTCTGCCAGTAGTTCTCCGATGCCTTTTAGCCCAATTCCATGAATCCTGACCTTTACACCGAGAGTTTGAAGGGAGATGTAGTGGCATTGGGGCAGGAAATACATGGATGACGGCTTTACTACTATTTCCAAGTCGAACTACTGGGGAGTAAACGGAAATGTGGCATGAAAGAGAGGTGAAAAAAGTGAGTGATGGCGAAAATACAAACTGTTTTGTCAAGCATAAGAGGCAAAGCGAGAGGATGTTGTGCATAAACAGATTATGTCCAGGGAGGAACTAATATCAGGGAGATGGAGATATGGCGGGGGAAAGTACGTGAGCAGAACAAAGATAAGGAGGAAATGAATGGCGAGAAGGTAAAGAGGCTAAAAATTATAGGGGAAAATCTGGACAAAGAAATTAACAAGGGAAGAATTAGAGGGGCAAGCGGCAACAAGGTCGAAATTGGAGATACAGCAAAAAGAGAAACTAGGAAGCAAACTAGTAGAAACAGCAGAAAAAAGTGATAAACAGCAGAATTAAAAGGGAAAAAATAAATACAAGAAGTAAATCCAAATAAAAACACGGGAAATGGAAGAAAAGCAAAATAAAAGCATAAAAGACAGAGAAAAAGAATGGAATGGAGAAAGGAGAAATAAAAATATAATGAGAAAACAAAAATTGTAGAAAAATTAAAAGCACGGGAAAAAATAATCCCACGAGAAAAAAAGGAGACAAAAGAAATAAAAGCGCTAGAACAAAAGAAAACTAGGAGGAAGCAGTAAAAACAGCCGAAGATATAAAGACAAAAAATAGGAACATTTGAAGAAAGAGAAAAGAAAGGAAAGGGAAGAAAAAATAGAGAAATAGAAGAAAACAGACAAGAATAGAAAAATGAAGGAAATCTTGATGAATTAGAAAAATGGGGCAAATAGAGATAATTGGAGTAAAATCCAGCAGAAAAAAGGACAAATAAAAGACGAAAAGAAAAACTACTAGAAAATATAATAGAAAAAATAATACAGCTTTAAACGAAAAGAAAAGGCAGATGACAAGGTAAAAAATGGGAAAAGAGAGAAATAATTGAAAAAAACGAAAAGAGAGAAAAGCGGTGCAGACAAGGACGTTGAGGATGCAGAGTAGAAAAAGAATCAAGGATGAGATACGAAAAAATATAGAGACAAGAGAGAAAGAGGGACGGTGAGAGAACCAAAATTAGAATAGTGAAATAAAAATAAGAACCATACATGAAAGGTGAAAAATTACCATCATATTTTCGTAGCCAACATCAAATGACAATCTCATGTTTACCTTTCTGTAGGAAACTTGTTGACCCAAATAAAAGACAAAGGCACAGTAAATACTTGGCTAGACTATTGCAGAAACTATTTTTTCTCCCCACCGGTGGGAAGAATCATTTTTTGTCTTTACTTGCTAAGGTGGTTTCTTCCCGTGAAAGCAACAAAATATCCAGCAATGTCGTTTGCCTGGCCAATCCAGACGCTCATGTATTGTGTATTTCCCCGCCTTCCATCTCCATACACAAGTTGTTATAGTCGAATCTCCCCAAAAAATTGTTCATTTCAAAATCGGTTTCCGACTCCAACAATATCCCTTTTTTTCTCGTATACACGTGTGTTTATGTTAGAACCATCATTTCCATTCATGGTCTTGCAAAAGAATTTTCCCGGGTTTATTTACAAAGTCGAAGGACATGCCGTTTTTGACATTGAAATACAAATAAATCAATATTTTTACAATCCCCAAAAAAAACATCTAAAATAAACTTACCCGGAGAAAGCTATATATTATGTTTTCCTTTTTTTCTAAATTCGCAAGACCAGAGACTTTATTATAACCCCAAAAAATGTGGTAGCTATCAAGACTGTCAGCCTCCTTGGAATATTCCATGGATGAAATATGGCTGTGATCTAAACTTTCCCCACCCACCCCCAAATAATTTGTACCAGGAAATTTTTGTGGTGTTTTTGGCGGCCGGGTAAGTTTTGAGGAGGCAAAAAGGAAACCAGGAAGCACATAAGAAGTTTAATGGATGATGATGTCGGGAAAGCATATTTCTCGTTCATTTTAATTACAAAATTAACTCCTACAGCTTTCCTTCCCCTGCCTCTGCCACAAGAATGTGTGATAAGTTGGCGTTACCAACTATATCAAGTTTTATTTATGAGTTTTCTTTGGACTTGTAAGCAATGTTCCTCTCCCACATTGCCCCTCTAATTCTTTCCCCCTTCATCTCCTCGTGTCAACTTTCATTCACGAGCTTCCCTAGGTGTGTCCCATGAATGTAACTACTACGGAGTAAAAGTTGTAGTAGGTGGTAAAAAAAACTGAATGGAAAAAAAAAGATGGCATGTGCATGTGTTCTAACAAGTGACATGGCGTATATGTACGCCGCGAAAGTCGAGAGAAAGAAACTTTGTACCCAACATTTTCAAGGTTCCCATTACGTGCAACCTTTCTCTTTCGCCTAATTTATTGCGCCTTTACACAGAGAGGGCGAGGGATAGCATCGGGTGAGCAGTAAAGCAGTAAGGGACAGGAAGGCTAAACAGAGAGGGATAGAGAGAGGAAAAGAGAAAGCAAGACAGAACGAACGAGATAAATAGTGAGCGGGAGCTAAAGCTACAAATAGCGAGATCTAAAGAGACAACTGATGGGAGAGAAAGTTAAAGAGAGAGAGGAAGTGAGAAGGAGATAAAAAGAGTACGACAGCGAAAGAGTAAAATCGAAAGAGAGAGAACTAAAATAAGAAAGTCGGAGAAAGAAAGGCAAAGATTTAAAAGCAAGAGAGTGAAAGATAGCTTTAAATATCATGGAAGAGTGAGCAATACAGAGAAAGCAATATAGATCGCTAAATAGAAAGAGAATACGGGAAAGAGGAAGAAAAAGAGATAGAAAGCGAAATAGAGGATACAGAGAAAAGGCGAAAGAGAGAAAGAAAACGAGAAATAGAGAGAGAAAGCGAAAGAGTGGAAGAAAAAGAGAAATAGAGAGAAAACGAAACAGCGAAATACATGGAGAACGCGAAAGAGAGAAAAAAGAAATAGAGAGATAAAGCGAACGAGAGTAATAGACACAGAAAGCGAAAGAGAGAAAAAAAGAAATAGGGAGATAATGCAAACGAGAGTAATATAGAAAGAAAGTGAAAGAGAGAAATAGAGAAAGCAAACAGTGACAAACAGAAAGATAAAGAGAAATAGAGAAGGCAAGCAAAACAATGAAACGGTGTACAACAGTAAGCAAGAGAGATACAGAAAGAGAGAATATAATGAATCAGTAAGAATTAAGATATACACGTATATAACAAAGTAACTATTACAAATGAGAAGAGGATAAGAGTGAAAAGAGTTAAAAGATATGTAGCGAGAAGAGATACAAAAATAGGAGAAAATACATGTTAAGAGAGAGTAAATGAAAGAAGGTAAATGAGAGAGAGAGAAAGAATTAGACGGAAAATATGAAATGATGGATGAAAGTGAGAGTGTGACAGCGTAAGATGAGACGAGGACATAATGATTACATCTATAAAGTGCTCGCGCCCATTGCACTAACTGCGACCTTCATCCTTCTTCCCGAATTTGGTTGCCCGGACGACGTGTAGCTAGATCCTTTCCCCACTAATTAAAGCAAATCCTATTATGCTCTTCTTGTTACTCCCATTTTTCGCCTCTTTTACCCTGGGAAACCATGTTGTCCTTTCAACAGCTGAAACAAAGGGCTTTTTGCGCCGTTACAAATACGTACGGAGGGAGGAGTCGTGTACGTATACATATATTACTTTTTCCATGCTAACATTACATTGCAATACTTATGCATGCCACATAAGCCTGCAATTTAAATGCATGTACATCAGTTGATTAGTTGAAAAACCAAAGAGAAAAAAATAACACTTGTACGTATATATGTATATTGACAAAGGAAATTAAATGCTCCAGTGGATCTTGCGCCCAGTGACAGCGTGTAATCAAACCCTTCCGCACCCACCTTTCGCAATGCCCTGGTAATTCCTTTGATTCCACTGATAGTTACTTTACTCTAACACCAAAAACATGACAAGAGATAGAAAAAAGCAACTTCACGTTTGATTTCCTCCCACAGACTTCTCTTTCCCCTGTTTCCTCTCGTCCTTTTGTTCGCCCTAGAGATCCGTTGTCATGGAGCTTTTTCAACACATGTGACTATTCTTTCTCCTGTTCCAACTCTTAGCTATTCCATAATATTGACATTATTTTCCTTTCATTACCGCCAGGGGATTTCAGTAGACCGCATAGGAAGTCACAAAAGACAATGAAATGAAATTACAACATGGCAAGGAAGAAAACTAGAAAGGGAAAATCATCAGGAAAAAGCAACACTTTTGCATTGTAATGCTACAAAATTTGGGACAAAAACACAATTGACAACAAGAGGAATTAATGGTCAAAAGACAAATACAAGGCAGATATTAATATTGAGGCACTGAACAAGTAAAAAACCAGCATAAAACGAAGCAAATATCTAGCAAAAAAGCAAAATAAAACACAAAAAACAGGAAAAAAAACAAAGCCAAAAACCCGCATAAAAGCAAGAAACGAAGGAAAGTAACATAAAATGTCGTAGAATAAAATGCTAGAAGAATCTAGTAGAAAAGAATCTATAAGAAACAGATGTGACCACTGTACGAAGGCGGTGTGAAAGAGAATAAACCATTAATACCCAGCCAAATGGTTGCTGGCTCAACAAGTGCCAGAATGAGGGTCATATTTATTTCAAAAAGCAAAAATAGTTAGGTAGTGTTCATATAACTTTTGTGGGCCCAAAGATGTCCGCAACTGACTTCGTTGAAAAGGAACAGGACGAAAGACAAATTCAATTATAAAAATTGCCTGTCAAGATAAATAAACTCCCAAGTTTGCACAGTGGACCTTCCAAAATAAATACCATTTCAATAAATGCAAATGGAGTGTTGTTTCCCGTACCAACAATTTTTTGCGCCTAATATGAACAGAAAACAAACGTTTACATATATACATACTCCCAATATTAAATTAGTATGATTGTAATACAAATGTATAAATTGTAAGGTATGTAAAATATGTTGTTGACGATTTTACATAAGTATAGTAGAATATTTGAATGATTTTAAAAGATATTGAGAGGTCCAAGAAAATATTTGATGTTTCTCTCAAAAATGATCATTACAGAAGGTCTCGGTATTTCTTTGTAGTTGAAAGTCCTCTGTCAACACAAACTTGTGTCCCTCTTGAGAATTTGCCATGACATGAAATGCACGTGTCACGTTTGTTTCTTCCTTCACTGACGAAATTCACTTTCCTTCACGAACTCCCCACTTGAAAGGGCACGGTAGACATCATTATGGGAAGTATTGCCCCCCAAAACAAATGCTTGTGTGTACAGACCACTTTCACCGGTATTTATCCAGCTTATGTACATACTTCTGGAAGAAGGGCCATCCGTCCAGTAAAGTCCCGACTTTCACTGACAAAAAGAGGTCTTGGGGTTTTTTAGGAGAAAAAAATGCGTAGTTTGACAAGCTTTTAGCATATCACGGGTAACAGAGAAAGCGAAAAACCAGGGGAAAGTGTAGGAAAAGACGACCTTCTCAAAAAAACAGTTGTTTGAGAGATACTTGAAAAAAGATTTATGAATATTTAATGCAGATTATTTATCGATTTTATCAGACCAAACTCTTACAGGCAGACAGAGAATGACGGGGGACAAGGAGAAGAGAAGATTCTAGTGTTTGTAGGCAGAGTAAAGTATGCATACTACATTTTGTCTCTAGTGCTCCCCATGTTTTTCCCTTTTACGTAACGTTTTAAAGGCCATAGTAGACATGAGAGGCAAGAGACGGTGATAGTGGAGAGACAAACATGATAGAAGAATTATTGAAGAGCATCCCACTTTTTTTCCAAGGTAGGGACAAAACCAAAGCTGGAGATAATAAGATGGTAGCATAAAAAACAGAAGGATATAGGCGGATAACCTCTGACCTACAAGGTTTCTCTTTCATTGTTGTATTTCTAGAAGCAAATCTTGTATCAAACTTTCAAACGCAGAAAGAGCGAAAGAGAGAGAGAGAGTGGCAGACAGGCAAAGGATGTGGCAAAAAATTTGAGTGAGGGGAAGTTCGTGGTTCGCCCTGGAGAAAGCCGAAAATATAAAAAAGAAGGAATGCCTACAGACTTTATTATGTAATTTCAAAATAGTATACAGCGAGAAAATACATATGTACATGCAACCCTTCTTTCCTGTTCAAAAACGTGGAAATTTCGAGAAAGACGGAGACAAAAAGAGCACAAATGAGGGGGAAAAACAGCAAAGGAAGAAAAAAGCTGGAGAGAAAGCAGGAGGCAGAATAAAAGCGAGATGGAAAAACGGGAGAAAAGAGGAAAAAGAGAGATATAAGAGGATTTTTGAGAAAATCCAAATGGAAAAGCTGGAGGAAAAAAAAATTCTACTTGCTCCAAGACTTCTTGGAGTTGTTACTTCTTACAGTAACATGTGTCAGCCTGTCAGTCAATATCTTGTAAATTAATTCTCCAGCCATTTTTCATCCTCCTTTGTGGGATTTTTTCGGCATCTAAAGAGCCTCAGGAATTAATTTGTCTATATATTTCTAATTTTTGGGGAACTCCAGAATATGTTTAGGCAAACATCTGTTTCAAGTCACAGTTTGTAGTCGTTAATTTCTCTTCCTAAATTGTCCACCGTTGTTCGAGAAGACTCCTAAAAGGATTTTGGATTCCTTATAAATTACAGTTTTTATATATCCATAAAAATATATGTATCTATTCTTGAGAAATTTCCAACACTCTCACAATATCTCACCTCGCCCTCCCCCGAATCCTCACAACACCCCAAGCCACTTCCCAACCATAATCCACATTTGGTCCCGTACATGTCTATATTCACCATCGCAAATAACCAGTGAAGGAGGCCAGTTGTGACAAGAAGATCACAAACTAGGTCCTGCCCCAATTATTTTTTTGGTGAGGAACATACCTCCCCTAGAAAATTCGTGAGGAAAAGTCTCGGCTGGCAGCGACAAAGGGCATTGAGGGAGGATTTACATGATCATTTTACGATGGAAATGCATTTCAAGCACTGGATGCGTATGGATATGTGAATAGGATTTGTTTTCGCCCTCTGGGTAGTGAATGTCATAGTCAGATAGTAGCAATAGATGAAATAGGGGAAATCAAAAGTGATGTCTTTCGGAAAGGACTCTTATGGCCATGTACAAGTCATTGTGGGAAGCAGTGGTTTCTTTTACGAAAGTCTTTTACTAACCCTTTAAGGAGGAAGAATGGTATTTTAGGGGACATATATGTCATATATAAAAAATCTATATAAAAAAATATATATAACATATATAAAAAATCTATATATGTACATATGTATAGAGAGTAGAAAAAAATTATTCTTTTATGTAGCTCATGATGGTTCCATGTAGTAACCATGGAAGCATAGTTGCGGTGCTATACGCAATATCTATAGTAGCAGTAGTAACTAGCAATCGTGGTGGGGTAGTAGCGTGGGAGAATTAGTGAGTCGTCGGCCTTCCTTTCATTTATTTCCCCCTGTCGTACGTCTTGAGCCAATTTTTTTTACACCATTCATGATTCTCTCATGGCTTCTATGTACTACAATGCTACCACGACGTTTCCCTCTATTCCATACGACAATACTTGCATAGATGTCTTTCACAGGTACATTATATATGTATGTATATGCATATAGTGGGAGAGAAAAATTCTTGGGAAAAAACCACCCTTTCAACCGCTTTGTAACATGGATTTCGGAAGGGAAAACATGAGAAGGTTTTGAATACTCTTGCATAAGACATTTATTTACCGAGTCTTTCTCTCTAGATTTCTCTCGCTCATCCCCTTTTCCTTTCTTTGTTATTGTTATACATGAGCTCCTCTTTCATTTATCTCTTTGTTGTCTTGCTCCGTCGACAATCCTTTTTCTTGTTGATGCAGTCTTTAGTTATGTTTCTTGTGTTTATATCTCTTTTTGTCTCTAGCTTTCTCTTTTCTTTTCTTTCGATTTCTCTCTTTTTGTCTCTAGCTTTCTCTTTTCTGTCGCTTTTTCTTCTCTTGCCTTCTTTTCTCTCTTTTTTTTCTCGCTTTGTCTTTTCTTGGCTCTCGTTTGTTATACCTTTTCGTTTCATTTGTTCATTCTCTTTTCACTTCTCTCGCTTTTTCTCGGATGTTCTCTTTTTACATTTCTTTCTCTTCCTCTCTCCTTAACTGTTATTCTATTTCTGGCACTTATAGTTTCTCCTGCTTTCTCTCTCTTTTCCTGTTTCTCCATTTTTCTTTCGGCGTTCATTCCTTGTTTGTAGCGTCTGTGTTTTTCATTTGATGTCTGTGTCTCATTTGTGTCCCTCTATTTGACTGTCGAAGTTTCTCTGGCTCTTAACATGTTGATAATATCCTTTTGGTTGGCATTTCCATTTCTCTTTCGCTGTTTTTCGGTGTCTCTCTCACCGTGACTTCATTTCTGCCTCGCATTTGCCTATATCTCTTTCTCTAATTACCTTCTTAGAGGTTTATACTTTCTCTAATTTTGTCAGCGTCTATCCCCGTTACATTTCCGGCCCTCTCCTTTGTCTATTTCTCTTCCTTCCCCCGATTCATGCTTTTGCTTGCTGAGTTCCTTCTAGTTTCATCTAGGTGCTGTCGTCTGTACTGGCATCCCTTAATCCACTCTTATCTTATCTCTCTCCCTCTTTCTTCATCCCCTTCCAGTACCTCACCCAGGGTTTTACTCTGCATGGTCAGGCTGGATGTTCTCACAGGGCTTAAATAAAAATGGGAAGTGTGCATAAACATCACCCTGGAATGGTTCAATGGCCCAAATACTGAGCAGTTGTGGTAGGTGTGAGATTCCCTCTGGTGAAAGGGGCAGGGAAAGAGAGGGATTCGTCCTTTCAAGGAAATTTGTGAAGCTGTCAGAAGAGAAAGAGTGATGAATGCCCCCTACCACAATCCTTGATTTGGGGTTATCTGCATAATATGTCCTACTTTAACTTGCAAATGCACACATTGGTATACGGTCTTATCATATACTTTGGCTTAAAACCTCGTTTTTGCTCTCGAGAAGCCCCCTTGAATGATTGGGGACTATGTCAAGCTCTCGCTTACTCAAGTCTCTTGGAAAGTGTTTGAGGACGCCGTTACAGTACTTTCTCCTTTTATTGCCGGTATTATTACACATATGAGTGTGTATGTGTGTATACAATGATGGGAAAGACCATAAACCATTCCTCCTCTTGATCTCTCCGTCCTGGATTCCTTTCTCCCATCACGGAAAGTGTTCCAAAGGGGAAAAAGTTTGAATTTGCCATGCCGTTCATTATTTTAGTGGAGTAATTCCTAAGCGTGCCAATGTTGTGGGGTCGTTATGCCCTCTAAATTTAGGAAGGCTAAGATCGGAGGAAGGCCGTAGTTTTGTTGGCAATGGCTATGACAAGGGACAAGGATTTTGCGTTGGGAGTGAAATAATTACACAAACGCAATAAATTATGAGTCAAATCAAACCCATGGATTTTGGCCAAGTTGGAAGCACACGCACGTTTACCTTGTCACAACAAGAGGAAATCCGGAAGCGGCACGAGTCCTTTGATCTAATTTGTCAAATGACCGCAGACCTGATAAGGATCGACAGTCGTAGTTTTGGTGGACCAAAATAAGCACAATGAAACTGGAAATTGCTAGAGAGACCAACGAGATCTGGTTATTATTAAACACTCCCACCCTAGTATTTTTATCTCGGGTACTTTCTCTACAGCAGTTCATTTACAGGCACGAAATTACGGGTTAATCATTTTATTTCAAGGTCCCTCCTTTCGCCTCCTCCTTGATGACTTGTTCCAGTAGAAGCACTCACAATAAAAGTAGCTCACATTGCTTTTTGTCTCAAGCCCTTCATCATTATAAAAAGGAAAGTAACAACACAGGGAAATAAATAAACAAAAAATACACGCTGGGAATGTAAACAAGTTTCGTGATACTTTTTATTTTCAAAGGAATCTTAAGTCTACGACAAATCACCCAAATTCCTGGAATGGAGCTACTAATTAGCGACGGGCAATAATATTGGAAAGGAATCAAGGTAAAAGAATAGCGTGGGAAGAACAGAGACAAAAGGGAGCATAGATAAATGGGAAATGCAGAAGAATCGCAGGCTCTAAAGATGACAGTATAAACAAAACAGCAAGAAAAATATTAAGAAGGAAACTGGACAGAGAGCGAAAGTAGGACGAAAGAGAAAATAATACAAATACAGCAGAAATGAGAAATAGATCACAAATAAGAGCGGAAAAAAAGGAAACACAAGAACATCAAAATAGAGGGGAAAACAAAGAGCAAAAATAAAAGGAAGCATATAAGAAAAATACAACAGAACAAACAATAAAGTGAAGATAAAAATAACAAAGTACAGAGAAAATAACAAAACAGAAAGCTAAAAAGAGAAAATAACAAAACAGAAAGCTAAAAAGAGAAAATAACAAAACAGAAAGCTAAAAAGAGAAAATAACAAAACAGAAAGCTAACCGAAAAAATAAAGAAACACGAACACTGAAAAGAAGCGTAGAACAAAAACGAAAGAACAGAGAAAAATAGCAAAAGTTAAATAGAAAAAAGTGCATAGAAAAATAACAAAAGATAAATAGAAAAAAAGTGGAGAGAAAAATAACGAAAAAGAAATTTAAAAAAAGGAAATACGAGGAATAAAAAGTAAAGGGAAAAAACAAAAAAGAAAGACCGCTGACGCAATCAGTAAATGCGTGTGTTTGATAATTAACAGCAAATCTTAGCCCTACCAAAATGCTGCCAGTATTCAACAAGGTTAATGGTTGAAGGTTAAAAATAAACCGGATTTGGTCCCAGCCAAAGCTCTCGATCTCTGTAGTAAAGAGTTGTAACAAAGAAAAATAGATAGATGCTTTAGAAATCCTAAATTTCCACGTATTTTTGTCAAGTTCAAGTTCTTCCCCCGCCTTGGTCGGATCCTCCATCATTATCATTATCATCATGTTATTTCAGTTGTGCCAAATGCTCAAATAAGCAACTCTTTCCACTCCTGATCTCTCCACGTGGATACATGTACATTTGTCAAGGAGACATTCAGTATAGTTTTAACTACTTTGAATGGGAAAGTTGTACTAATTTCCCTCCTGCTCTTCCCTCCTACACAAAATGTATCCATCTTCCTTTCATTCTTTCCATCTTTTCTCCCGGCTCTTCCATCCAAGCTCCCACTTTCTCTTCCATTATTTTGCTGAGCTACAATAGTACTATAATCCCCCATGTGGAGCCCTTCCTCATTTCGGTAGTAATAAAACCCCTTGGCATTACGAACCATCAACCATTAATATTGCTATTACTACCTACCAATAAGGATCAGCTTTGGTTGGAAGCTTACCTACCTTAATACATACATACATATGTACGACTGTAAATGCGCTTACAAATACTTCGTCTACAGAACGGATGTTCCTGCTAATGATTTCGTAGTGCAAGTCTTACTACTGTTTCTCCTAAGCTTCTACTACTTCCAAACTACCTGTGCGAGTTTAAGGAGAGAGGCAATTAGGAGGGTGATTTAGGAATGTGTAATTTGAAACAAAATCGATCTCCTTTTATTTAGACAGAGTCGTAGTCATTACCACAAGCATCAACCACTCTCTTTGTTTGACCAGGAAAAAAAAGTATTCCCGGGTTTTATAATACCGTAGTTCCATAATGTTTGTTGCCTATAACGGCTGGAATCCGTAAGAACCTTACAATATTGTATATATTATATCCGGTTGATATAATGCCCATGTCTTCCAAAATGTAATGTGCACGGATGCTGTACTTGCTAGGTTCTATCATGGCCGAAATGTTAATTTTTGTAATAAAAATGTATTTTCGAAATCTGTAAACGACTTTCACTAATATTTATTACATGTACTCGGGGGAGAAATGCAAAGTTTTGGAGTAATAATAATTATTTCAACAATTTTTACATCCCAACCGAAGTCTACAGAGAATTTTATTAATTATTCGCCAATATTTACGTTTAAAGTTCGGGATTTTTTAAGCTCCTTAATATTATGTTTAAATTGAAAATCCTTGCAAATGGAAAGGCAAATACTAACCTTGAGTATTTCAAAAATAATGGGCCTATATGTTTGCTGTGAGGTACAAATTCTTGGTATTTTGAATCAAAAAATTTGGAAGAGACCTAATACATCGTGTGCTCCTAAGCTTTCACGACGTGACCTCGACTTTCCATCTTGCTGCAACTAAATGTATTTTTTCTCCCTCTCAAATCTTCTTATGTCTTTGAATCAACTCCCCATTCATTTCCATTGATGGAACTCTATGGAAGCAAATAAATAAATTACATTACATTTTTGGATTTCTATGTCACATTAAATCCACGGCCAGGAACGATGGAACCGATTTCTATGCAAGAAATTATGTACCATGAAAAAAAAAAAGATTCTTGGGTCGTCTTGTAAAATCAAGGACTTTTGCATGCATGTGAGGAAATCGGATTTAAACCTTAGGGGATTTACCATGTAGAATTCTTATCACTATTTTTATATTTGGAGGGTGGAAAAGGTGGGGAGAAAACATGAAAAGAAGGCTTTTACTCCACTTCCTCCTCATTTCCAACCCTCTCTCCCCTGCGTCCTTTATCAAGTAAAAGAGAGTTTAGATAAATTTATAGAGAGACAGAGAGAGAGAGAAAGAGAAAAGCGACAACTGCAATGAAATAAAAATTTCTTCCTATCTGAACACTAAGGTGGCCAGTAATGTGTTTTTTTTCAGAATCGAAAACTTGTAATTTAATCCCAGCAAGTAGGCCAAATGTGTAGGCAGATGACTTGGAGAAAATTAAATGAGAGAAATGCAGGGATAAAATTTCAGTTTACTCCATCTTTCTCTTCGTACCTCCATTAGTTCCACTTTCATATTTTTTTCTTCACTTTTCCCACCAGAAATATGAGATGTTTTCAGAGCTTCTCCCCCAAAAAACGAGAGCTTATTAAGTAGGATAGGTTGGATAAAATCTGGGAGTGCATTAGTAACTATACAATGAGGCTTTCTCCCCTCTTTCAGCCGTGAAAACTACGGGGAAAGTGCCGGTTTAATAACTACCGGTGAATGGAAGGGCTTGGAGAGTCCCCCGTGACAAGTAGAAGATTTAAGGACAAGAGATTTTTCTCTTCACGCTCCCCATCAATGTAATGAGCTTATTTTCTCTCCATTGTGCCATTTTGTGTCTCTCTAGCACCCTCTCTTTCCGTTTTCCTGTTAAGATTTACACAATATTACAGATAATTACCAGGTAAATCTTCTTACGAAAATCTCTTTTCCTCCACGACAACCTACTTTTTCCCCCACAAGAGACTACCTTTTTGCGTTGTGTGTGAAGATAATAATTATTATTATCACCACTCGTAACTGTCGATGTCTCGCCGTTCCAAGTCAGACAAAGTACTGTAGACGATTTTTTTTCTTTTCCAAGGAAAAATTACTTAAGGGTGTAAAGCTTTTGTCACTTCCTAAAGAGATGTAATGCCACGGAGCTGACACACATCATCCAGAGCTGGTGGGATGCGGTTTGATTCCTTTTATTACTTTATTATCATTATTTATTACACACAATAGCTGTCAAGCTTTCTGGGGCTTGAAAGGGAAATAATGGGATGGTGTGAGACAACCAAGGAATATTGATATTGATGCTCAAATTTTAGACGGGGGAAAAGAAAGCTTTCCCTCCCTTTTCCCCGCTCCCATCAACCGTAATAAGACTGGTTATTCTGTCTATTGATTATCCTTGGTGTGCCATATTAATTCTACATTTGGACAACCGAGAAGGATCCATAAATGTAGAATGATGGACAGGGAAGGAGACCGATGAATTGACTGACATCAAGATAACGGAATGAGATACAAGGAGTGAAGAGAAAGTGAAAGAGACAGTGTGACAAATAGGATTGGAGACAGAGAAATTGTGACAAGGGAAGAAAAATACAAAAACGAAATAAAAAAAGAAAAAGAATAAAAAAGAAAAATCGAGTAGCAACGACTAAAATGAGAAGAAAAGAAAGAGAAATCGTGAGAAAAAGTGATAATTTGAAAAAACGGGAAAACACGAGAAGAATCAAGAGAAAGTAAATAGAGAAAAAAGAGGAAACAAGAAAAAAAGCAAAACAGAAAGTGAGAAGGAAGTAAAATAAAACACAATGAGAAAAAAGAAAATAACGGGGAAGGAATGGATAAAAACAGGAATTAAAAAATGAAACGAAAGAATAAAAAGCAGATAACGTAAAAAAAAAACAAAAAGGAACGAAAAGTGAAAGCAAACGCAAAAAAAAGGGAAAGAGAAAGGCATAAAACAAGAAGAACAAAAGAGAGTGATCTTAAAAAGGAATAGAAAAAGATATGTCCAGAAATGAAGCAACAAATGTTTGAGGAAAGTCCCTAAAAGCAGAGGAAGACGGTGAGAGAATTAGGAAAATCATTTCAGTCTGGAAACCTATAAAAATCCTTCATCCGGGCTGTAACATCACATAATAAAACATGAACGAACGTCCTTACACGTTGAGACCGTCTAGCCGTCTCCCACAATGTGACGGGAAGAGTGAAGGACTTTAAATTATTCTAATGCTAATGCATGCTCATTATCCATAATGGTGACAGATGCCGAAATGGAGAAGTTTTCAGGCTTCCAAACATACAACCTTTATGTATGTACATATGTGCATATCTACTACCCCCTTAAGCTGGGAGGAGGCGAAGCGCGAATGATGATAAAACGATAAAATACCTGGGAGAATTAGAGCAGGTAGGTAGATGGAGTTCGTTCAAAAGAGAAATAGAGAGAGAGAAAGAGATAGAGAAAGAGAGAGCGGAAGGAAGAGTGCCTTCTCATCTTGTGTCTGTTCCCTTTTAAAGTACTTAAGAGATTTGGACCCAAAGTAGTGCGTTCAAGTACTGTGTAATGGTATAGCCGCTGTAGTGGGAGTGGAGGAGTCTGTCGTAGGAGTGGAAGAAGGGAAGACGCACTTCATTCAGGAGGACTTAACGAAATTGTATTTACTCAATAGACTTCTCCACATTCTCTCTCTCCCTCTCTGTCCCTCTCTAGATGTCTGCAAGAGGCATCATAAGGCAGGTAATTGTACTTGAGGATGACAGCTCAAAATGTCTCTTCATTTTTTTTGCGAACATTTCAATGTACGCCTTTCACTAACTCCATCTTACCATGTCTCCATCTATTTTTGTATCCCTCGCTTTCCCCTTTTTCTCTAGTCCTATCATGTGTTTTTTTCTCTTTCCCCTTTTTCTCACGTTTTTCGCTCTTTCTTTTGATTCCTCTAATTCTCCATCTGTTGATTTTTTCTGTTTCTCTCTTTTTATTTGTTTTCTCTTTCTTTCTGTTTCTCTTGTTCTGTTTGTTTCCTCTCCTTCGCTCTGTTTCTCCGTTTTTCTGTTTCTACGTTTTCTCTCTCTTTATCTCCCTTTTTTTGTCTCTATCTATTTCTCTGTTTTCTCTCTCTTTCTCTCCCTTTTTTGTCTCTATCTGCTTTTATATTTCTCCGTTTTGTCTCTCTTTGTCTCCTTTTCTTGTTTCTCTTTGATTTTCTATCTTTTTTATGTTTTCTTCCCCTGTTTTCACGTTTATTCATCTCTTGCTCTCCCTTTACTTTCTCTTTTCCATTTTTTCTTAGTGTTTTCTCAGTTTTTCTTTCTCTCTTTCACCCCTTCCGAATCTGTGTTTCTCTATTTCATCTGTACCCTCTTTCCCATTCTCTTCTCTCTATTTCGCCTGTTTTTCTCTCTTTCCTCACGTTTCTCCCTGTACTTTCTCCTGTTGCTTTCTGTTGTTTCTTTTGATTTTTCTTTCTGCTTCCTTCCTTTATTTTATTTATTTACTGCCTTGTGTCCTGTTCATACACCCTTTCTCAACAATTCTGTATTATGTAGGTTTATATGTAATTATATGTTTCTCCTGTGTTTTTCATTATTTTACCTTTTCACTATTTTCACTAAATTTCTATCTGCCATCCCTCTTTTGCCTTCCTCTATATCTTCCCCTCTCTTTCTCTTTCTGTTACTTCTATTTCATTCGTGCTGCTTTCTCTCTCTCTCTCTCTCTTCTCTCATTTTCTTTTTAACCGCCCACTTCTCTCCTAATCTTTTTCTCTCTAGATCTTGGTTCCTCTCGTTTTACCTTTCCGTAGCCTTACAATTACATTCATATACATACAACTAAACTCGCGTCTAATTCTTGATGGGTGGATTTTCACGGGCAGAAAGAAGCCAGCCATCTTCCAGTGGTTGTGAAAGCCATGGAAAAATGTATTCATCTTTCCTCCCACGAATATCCTCCTTAACTCTAGCAGTTTCCTTCAATATCCTCCATGAAATTCCCGTCCCATCATTCCACTCCTTCACATCAAAATAGGATGTGTTCACGTAATAATCCCTTCAAAATACCTGTGCTAAAGGCGAGATCCCGTGTAAGTGTAGAAAGAAAAAATTTAAGATACTTTCAGACATTTTTTCTGATAGTACAAAAGAAATTCCTTCCTACGTTCCGTAATTCCAAGACTCAATGCCAAGAAGAATGATGCCAACTGCTGAGGTAAGATGGACCAAGCAAAGTGGGTACCTATATACTATATATATACATATATATACTTCAGAGGAAAGAATAAAGGTTTTTGAGAGCGTGTCAGCATCCGTGAGGAAGAATGGGACAGAAATGGAGGGAGAAAAATGTTATATGTTATATCCCTCAAATAATTATTTTTTTTATGCCCAAGCTTTTATCTACGGACTTGGTGTAGTAGGGGATAGAAAAGTAGTGAGGATTGTGAGGATGGTGTACATATGTTTTTGAAGTGCGAGAGAAAAAACAGCGGGAGGGATAAGTCGGAAAAGACGTCATCCCTACACGTGAGATGACCTCCATTCATGATTTCAACCGTTAGTGCGGGCAGTCATGTGATTTCTCCAACGTTCTGAATTCCTTCTGTAACTCTTCTGGTACAGTCCATAACGTTAGCTGGGCTTTCTCCAACTTTCTCTTTCCACTTTTTTTGGTGATATTTTAATAGTCCTTATTTGGAGGTGCCTTTATCATTCAGATTTTCTCTTCTCTTTTGGACTTTTGCACAAATACTACAATCTTATAGCCATTTTGTCACTTCTTTTGAATATTTTCTCGTTTGATTTGAACTCCGTCTCTCTCTCTCATTTCTTTATTTGAACTTTCTCTCATTTCTTCATTTGAACTTTCTCTCATTTCTTCATTTTTACTTTCACGCATTTCTTCATTTTTACTTTCTCTCATTTCTTCATTTTTACTAACTCTCATTTCTTCATTTTTACTTTCTCTCATTTCTTCATGTTTACTCTCTCGCATTTCTTCATTTTACTTTCTCTCA